>JALIGW010000031.1:3886744-4135662 GCA_023053685.1 Diadophis punctatus similis
AACATTTAGGCTGTAAGTTGGGATACATACACGCCAATTTTTTAGGGTCTAAATGCCATCTATAAAACATTTTATAAAAGTTTTCCCTCAAGTTTTGAGCCTGTGTAAATTTAACATTTGTAACCCATATCTTTTCCCATGTATCCATCATTATAGGTTCTCCAAAGTTTTGAGCCCATTTTATCATACAATCTTTAACCAATATGCATTGGACCATTATCTTTAATTTGTACAATCAAATTGTCTTCGTTTTGCACAATACCAATTTTTCTATCATCTCTCCATCTGGTCTGTATTTGTCTGTATTGAAACCAGGTCCTAACTATTCCTTCCTCTTTTAATTTCTCAAACGATTTTAGTTGAGATAGTGTTCCATCTTCAAGAAGAAGTTCTTTATATGTAATCTTATCTGAGTTTTGTTCCAAGTTTATATTTTCTATCGCGTTTCTGGGTACCGTCCACCAAGGAATTTTATCATTTAACTTACATTGGTACTTTTTCCAGACACGCAATAAAGCATTTCTTAGTATATGACTCTTAAAAGCTTTGTCTACCTTTTTATCATATATCCATCGCTTGGGCGAGGGCATCTCCCAACAGCTCTTTCAAATCCTCACTTTTCTCCTCTCTCATTCCTCTAATTCTGATCGCAAATTCCATGTTTCGATAGTGAATCAATGTAATTTCATCTGTAGTTTTCTCTTCAACTTCATCTATTCTCTCTCTTAAGGATGCTGTAATATCTCTAATTAGTTGAACTTGCTCATCCAGATATTCCACATTATTTGCCAATCCTTTAAATGCCTCCAAAATGTCAGCTCTAATTTCATTGTTACAAATTTCAATTTTGTCAGACACAACTTGTATCTGGTCATTTATCATCTCCTTAATTGTCTCATTAGATTTATCAATCTTTTTATTAAAGTTGGTAGATATTTGGATCTGCATAGCTTTAAGACTTTCTTGCAGCATTGCTAGAGTTAATGGCTGAGGCTGGGGTTGAGATTGTGTTACAAGCATTTGCAACTTAGTAGTGAGGGTGGGAGAACTCTCCGCACTTTTGGAGGAAACCGTCTTTACAGATTTAGAAGCCATCAGGATTAAAGTAGATCTTTAGTCAGATATTCCAAATTATTTTAATCTGGTGCCAAAAAGAAGAAAAATCTCAAATATAAGTGCAAATTCAAGTCAAATCCAACAGCTCTCTTGCGAAAGCCTGTCAGCAAAAGTAAAACTTTTCTTTTCTCTTTGTTCTCACTTTCACTTCCTTCCCCTTTCAAGCTTTCAACGCCATTTTAAAAACCAACTTGCTTCTTTGTAATTCAAATGAGAGTCAATAAGAGTTAATTAGTGGTTACTTGCCCAATCTTGCCTCCTGGTTTTCCCTGCTGCTACAGATAATCTTCAATCGGAATCTATTGTTTAAAGCAGTGTTGGTCACAATCTTCTTGCTCCGCAGAAGGCGGAGATATCCAAGGTCCGGAGCAGCAGCTGGTTGCCAGGGAGCCTTCTCCTTACACCCCCCCTAGGTCTTTTCCTGGGGGGCTTGGGAGGGCTCTACCTGTGCCTGTGCGCTCTTCGCCCTTCCCTTTGCCCAGGAAGAGGCTTTTCTGCCACCAGTCAGCTGTTTTTAAGCTTTCTGGTGGCTTTTACGGTGCCGAGGATCGGCGCTCCAGAAAGGAGCGTCCACGAAGATCGGAGCCAAACAGGAAGTCCAGATTATTCTAATTTCTGTGCACTTGGTTTGTTCTGTCCTCTTCACTAGGCCTCAAAAGCATTGGAAGAAAATACAGAGCAACAAAAAAGACCTGAAAGTATATACTTAATTTAAAAAGGTAAGAGTTTACATTTATCTGAATCCAGAAAACTGAATCATTTAGCTACATTAGTTTATCTTTATAAACTTTTGTGTAAATAATAATTTAATTACCAGTAATCTGGTTCTTCCCCCAGTGACCCACACACACAATCATAGATTAGTGTCTTCTTGCAAAGTAGTCATTTTTTCTTGTTTTTATTTCCTACTCCCCTCAGAAAAATGGTGAGACCAACATCTAGCATATGGAGGCATTTTCACATTACAAGTTCTTCTGAAAAGAAAAATGTGATTTGCAAATATTGTCAGATGAAATATGCATTTCCAAATGCTACCAGGATGACAAAACACATTCTTGTATGTAACAAGTGTCCTGTAGATATTAAAAAATCCTTCATGGATCGAAGTGAAGAAGACAACAATGATGACAATGCACATAGTTTTTCTCAAAGTTCTCGTTCAAGAAGTCCTCTTTCTACTCCATCTATAACTTCAGCAGCAACACAAAGTGTTGTCCCATCAGCAGCATCTTCAAGTAAACAGATACTGAAGACAGCTGCATCCAAAAATTATTCACTAACTTCATTTATAGACAAGATGACACCTGAAGATCAGGAAAAATTGATCAAACTCTTGCAAGAGCAATATATTCTTCTCGAACGCCGTTTTCAATAACTGAAAATACATACTGGCAGGAAGCTTTGAAATTATTAAGACCATCATACCAATTGCCCAGCAGACATTCTTTGAGGAAGCCTCTTTTGGAGTCAGAATATGAACGTGAATCAGATAGTGCACTTTTGTCAGAAATTCCTTATCTAATGACCAAGATAAAAACAACTGTTTTTGAAAATCTCAGTATATCTCCACTTACAACTATAGAAGAAAGTAAAGTGAAAGATTTTATTTAAAAAAATGGAAGAATTTTGTTGTCATCCAATTCATGCTGCTGCAAATCTGTTGGATCCAAGATTCAAAGGTGCAAACATAAGTGATGATGATAACACTGCTACTGCATTTGACTGGATCACAAAACAAGTATCACATTTAGGACTTGATGTTGGGAAGGTACTTTCAAATGTTGCAGAATATAGAACATCTTCAGGGATTTGGTCCAGGAATGCAATCTGGGATTCTGCCAAACATATTCCTCCTGCAACATGGTGGCAAGATCTTTGCACAACACAGCCTCTGATTCCTATTGCTTCTCGCCTTCTCCAGATATCTCCATCTTCTGCAGCATGTGAAAGAATCTAGTCTATGTTTGGAAACACCCACACTAAGTCAAGAAATAAACTGACATGTGAAAGGGTAGAGAAACTTGTTTCGATCTGGGCAAACCTTCAGTTTTTAGAAGTTCCTAATTGTGATGACGGACAAAAAAGAGTAGCTGCAGAAGCAGAGACGGATACTGACATTTTCAGCTCAGAAAATGATTCTGATTAAATGTCCATTGAAACTTAGTCCCACTCTCTTCTTAACACTTCCCCCATCTTCAATTCTTTTTATGAGAATAGGGTTTTTATTTTTATTTTTATTTAATACTGTGGAGAGGAAATATGAAAAATTGTTACTTTTGATTTTGAAAATTGTTTTGTGGAAGCTTTTTGGCTGTTCCACATAAACTAGTAAGCAGTTCAGGAGATTGTTGCTCCCTTTGTTACAAATAAATATTATAAAAAAGTAAATTCTGTTTGATAATTGTTTGGCTACACTATAGTTTTAATATGCTAGTTGTGATAATTTTATGCCAAGTAAAATTGTCCATAGTCATATTTTATGTTCCTAAAGTAACAGAATGACTTTCAATCTTAAAAAGACAAAAAAAGTGCTAATGTAGCATTTTTTTCAATTTTTCCGAAAATTTCCCTTCCCCCCCCGAAGAAAACGGAAAAAAACCAGGGTTTTTTCCGAGCTTCAAAATTTCCGGAAATTTTACATCTCTACTTGAGACCACTTTGGCATTACTTAACCATCTGTCATTTATATAAAAACAGACACCTCCTCCTCAAGATTTGCCCCTAAGAGCAAAACTCCAGTCCAGCTGAAATGTTAAAAATCCTCCCAAGCTAACAGCACTATCCGGGACAGAATGCTTTAACCAAGTTTCTGTTGCAATGATGACACAGCAGTTTTTCACCTCCTGGTTTGTTATTAAATCTAACTTCATGTAATCCATTTTAAACCCTAAGGAGTGAACATTAGCAAACAAAATAGATGGTAGCGATGGTAGATTAGCCTTTAGCCTAGTTATTAGCCCACCATGTTTGCCTCTTTTCCTCTTTCAATCACACTGCCTCCTCCTTTGAAGATGGTCAGCGCTGGTGGGAGACTTCCTTGCTGCAAAGACTGCCTCTCCCTGCTGCCTCTACCACCCAAAACGCCAAGCACAACACCAACTCCACCTCCAGCTACTTCCTCTCTTCATCCAGACATCTCCAGAGCCAATCTCACACCCTCCACACAACCCACTGACACTTCTGCTGCGGATACCTTCAATCGAAGCAGTCTGAAGCAACGCAGACTCTCCAGAACAGCTTTATCAATATTTCCTCTCTTGGTAACTGGCGATCCACAATATGGACTGGCGGTCATATGATAGTTTAATATTACAATTCTGCTTTCTTATCACAATTCCCATAGAATCACTCAAACCGGATGGCACTTTCATCTCAAAATCCCAACACACTTGAGAGCTGAAGCAGCTGCAGCCAAGCAAGTTGCCGCCATTTGGGGGGGGGGAGGAAGTGAATCATGCAGTTGTTAAGCAAATCTGGCTTCCCCCATTGACTTTGCTTGTCAGAAGCTGGCTGGGAAGATCACAACTGGAGATCACATGACTCCAGGATGCTACAACCATTATAAATACATGCTAGTTGCCAAGCACCCAAATTTTGACCAAGTTGCTGTGGGGAATGCTGTGACAGTCATAAGTGGGAGGACAGATTTCAATCCCAATGTAGCTTTGAATGCTTTTGCTATATGGGTGTTATTTATTTATTTATTTATTTATTTATTATTATTTATTAGACGCTCTTATAGGCCGCCCAATCCCATGGGACTCAGGGCGGCGTACAACATAAATAAGAAGCGTACATTTAAAAACCATGGTCATACATTAAAAATATAATTAAAAAAGACATTGTAAGCGCAACATTCAGGGGGAATCTGATTGTCCTATTCACCCCATCTGCCGGAAGAGCCATGTTTTTAAGGCTTTACGGAAGGCCAGCAGGGTGGGAATGGTCCGGATCTCCGGTGGTAGTTGGTTCCAGAGGGACGGGGCTCCCACAGAGAAGGCCCTCCCCCGCGGCCCCGCCAATCGACATTGTTTAGCCGACGGGACCCGGAGGAGGCCCTCTCTGTGGGACCTAACCGGTCTTAGGGAGGTGTGTGGTAGGATGCGGTCCCGCAGGTAACCTGGCCCTGAGCCATGTAGGGCTTTAAAGGTAACGACCAACACCTTGAATTGCGACCGGAGACTAATTGGTAACCAATGCAGCTGGCGAAGGAGAGGTGTTACGTGGGTGTATCTCGGCACACCCACTACCGCTCGCGCAGCTGCATTCTGTACCAGTTGGAGTCTCCGGATGCTCTTCGAGGGTAGCCCCATGTAGAGCGCGTTACAGTAGTCTAGCTGTGAGGTGACAAGGGCATGAGTGACTGTGAGCAAGGCCTCCCTCTCCAAGTAAGGTCGCAATTGGTGCACAAGACGGATTTGTGCAAAGGTCCCCCTAGCCACAGCTGAAAGATGTTGCTCCAATTTTAGCTGTGGATCTAGGAGGACACCCAAATTGCGAACCTGTTCTGAGGGAGTCAATTTTTCTCCCCCGAGAACCAAGGAGGGACAGTCGACATAGTCCTTGGGAGGCAATATCCAGAGCCACTCAGTCTTGTCTGGGTTGAGCCTGAGTCTGTTCACTCCCATCCAGACCCTCACATCGTCCAGGCAGCGGCACATTACATCAACTGCTTCACTGAACTGACTCGGGGTGGAGATGTACAACTGGGTATCGTCAGCATACTGCTGATACCTCACCCCATGTCGTCGGATGATCTCACCCAGCGGTTTCATGTAAATGTTAAACAGGATGGGCGAGAGGACCGAGCCCTGTGGCACCCCGCAAACCAGGGGCCTAGGGGCCGACCTCTGTCCTCCTGTCAACACCGACTGCGTCCTGTCAGAGAGGTAGGAGGAGAACCACCGTAAAACAGTGCCTCCCACTCCCATCTCCCCAAGACGACGCAGAAGGATACCATGGTCAATGGTATCGAAAGCCGCTGAGAGGTCAAGTAGCACCAGGATGGAGGAGTGACCCCCATCCCGGGCTCGCCAGAGATCATCCATCAGCGCGACCAAAGCAGTCTCCGTACTGTAGCCGCGCCTGAAACCTGATTGAAAGGGATCCAGATAATCAGTATCCTCCAATAGCCGCAGGAGTTGGAGCGACACCACCTTCTCAACAACTTTACCCAAAAAGGGTAAGTTGGAGACTGGACGGAAGTTCTTTAAATCCGCTGGGTCCAGGGAAGGCTTCTTGAGGAGGGGCCTCACCACCGCAGCTTTTAAAGGCTGTGGGACGGATCCCTCTCTCAGAGAAGCGATCACAACCGCCTGGAGCCAGCCGCGTGTCACCTCCCTGCTGGCAGAGACCAGCCAGGAGGGGCACGGGTCCAATAAACAGGTGGAGGCGCTCATCGCTCCTATGGCCTTGTCCACATCCTCAGGAGTGACCGGTTCAAACTCGTCCCATATAACAGGACTAAGACTCACCCCTGTCATCTCGGCTTGCCCTGTCCAAATGGAGTCCAGGTCTGTCCGAATCTGAACGACTTTATCCGCCAGAAACTGAGAAAATTCCTCAGCTCTGCCCTGCAAGGGATCTTCAGCTCCCTCCTTGGCTAGGAGGGAGCGAGTCACCCTAAACAGGGCGGCTGGGCGGGAGTCGGCGGACGCAATAAGAGCGGAAAAATACGCGCATTTTGCCGCCTTTATCGCCACTAAGTAAGACTTAATGTAAGTTCTTAAAAGTGTCCGGTCAGACTCAGCTTTACTGAGTTAGTTAGTGTTAGTAAGGACTACCTGTATTTGATTGACTCGTATTTGTAAACTGCTTAGACAGGAGCAATAGCCATATAGAAATAGCAGGAATAAATAAACAATGTATATATCCATTTTTTCAGGTTATGTTAAATATACTAGAATGAGTATTGAAATAGCAATAGCACTTAGACTTATATACCACATCACAGTGCTTTACAGCTCTCTCTAAGCGGTTTACAGAGTCAGCATATTGCCCCAACAATCTGAGTCCTTATTTTATCCACCTTGGAAGGATGGAAGGCTGAATCAACCTTGATCCGGTGAGAATTGAACTGCTGAATTGCAGCCAGCAGTCAGCAGAAGTAGCTTGCAGTACTGCATTCTGACCATTGCCCCACCACAGATCAATATTTTAAAAAGTTAAACATTTTCCCTGTCCAGTCATGTCCGACTCTAGGGAGCAGTGCTCATCCCTGTGTTGTCCGAAGATACTTGTTATGTGGCCAGCATGACTATATGCTGAGGCGCACAGAACTCTGTTACCTTCTCACCCAAGTGGTACCAATTTATTTCCTTGCATTTGCATGCTTTCGAACTACTAGGTAGGCAGGAGGTGGGGCAAGTAACAAGCTCATCCCATCACTTGAACATGGGATGGTAGCTTTCCAGCTTACAAACTCAGCATCTTTAACTGGAACCATCACATCCTCTCATTGAAATAATTATTTGTGCTATTTTAATTATATTCTACCTTTCCATAATAATCAAAAATTCCAAAAGAATTTTTTTCCAAAACACCTTGCTTGGCTGTGATTGCTTTGGTTCTCAAGAGTGTTGGGGTTTTTCAGATGAAAGTGTCATCTGGTTTGAGTGATTCTATGGGAATTGTGACAAGAAAGCGAAATTGTAATTCTAAACTGTTATATGACTGCCAGTCAATATTGGATTTTGGGATATTTAGCAAGAGAGGGGTACTATTGATAAAGCTCTTCTGGAGAGTCTCTATTGCTTTGGACTGCTTTGGTTTAATATGATTAAAACAAAAGATAGACTAAAGGTTAGTGGTATGCAGTATTCAAGTCAGATGTGGGCAACCTTGTATCTGTTGACAGCTACAGAAAGTAGCTTGTATAGAATAGAATAGAATAGAATAGAATAGAATAGAATAGAATAGAATAGAATAGAATAGAATAGAATAGAATTCTTTATTGGCCAAGTGTGATTGGACACACAAGGAATTTGTCTGGTGCATATGCTCTCAGTGTACATAAAAGAAAAGATACATTTGTCAAGAATCATGAGGTACAACACTTAATGATTGTCATAGGGTACAAATAAGCAATCAGGAAACAATATTAATATAAATCGTAAGGATACAAGCAACAAGTTACAGTCATACAGTCATAAGTGGGATGAGATGGGTGATAGGAATGATGAGAAGACTAATAGTAATAGTAATGCAGCCTTAGTGAATAGTTTGACAGCGGTGAGGGAATTATTTGTTTAGCAGAGTGATGGCATTCGGGGAAAACCTGTTCTTGTGTGTAGTTGTCTTGGTGTGCAGTGCTCTATAGCATCGTTTTGAGGGTAGGAGTTGAAACAATTTATGTCCAGGATGCGAGGGGTCAATAAATGTTTTCACGGCCCTCTTTTTGACTCGTGCAGTATACAGGTCCTCAATGGAAGGCAGGTTGGCAGTAATTGCTTTTTCTGCTGTTCTGATTATCCTCTGAAGTCTGTGTCTGTCTTGTTAGGTTGCAGAACCGAACCAGACAGTTATAGAGGTGCAGATGACAGACTCAATAATTCCTCTGTAGAACTGTATCAGCAGCTACTTGGGCAGCTTGAGCTTCCTGAGTTGGCACAGAAAGAACATTCTTTGTTGTGCTTTTTTGATGACGTTTTTGATGTTAGGTGACCATTTTAGGTCTTGAGATATGATAGAACATAGAAATTTGAAGGTCTCTACTGTTGATATTGTGTTGTCTAGTATTGTAAGAGGTGGTAGAATGGGAGGGTTTCTCCTAAAGTCTACCACCATTTCTACGGTTTTGAGTGTGTTCAGTTCCAGATTGTTCCGGTCGTACCACGAGGCTAGTTGTTCAACTTCCCGTCTGTATGCAGTTTCATCGTTGTCTCGAATGAGACCCAATCACTGTTGTATCATCTGCAAACTTCAGTATTTTAACAGATGGATCGTTTGAGATGCAGTCATTGGTATATAGAGAGAAGAGAAGTGGTGAGAGTACACAGACTTGGGGGGGGGCTGTGTTAATTGTACAGGTATCTGATGTGATTTTGCCTAGCTTTACCTGCTGCTTCCTTTCTGTTAGAAAGCTTGTGATCCACTTACAAGTGTGTTCAGGTACCGCTAGCTGATTTAGTTTAGTTAGAAGAATGTCCGGTATGATGGTATTGATTACTGAACTAAAGTCTACAAAGAAGACCCTTGCGTAGGTCTTTGGAGATTCCAGATGTTGTAGGATGTAGTGCAGAGCCATATTAACAGCATCATCTGTCGATCTATTTGCTCGGTATGCAAATTGTAGAGGGTCTAACAGTCGATCCGTGATGGTTTTCAAATGGGACATCACTAGCCTTTCAACGGTTTTCATAACTACAGATGTTAGAGCAACTGGTCTGTAGTCGTTTAATTCCTTGGCTTCTTTGGCACTGGGATGATAGTGGAGCATTTGAAGCAAGAAGGAACATGGCATATCTGTCATGATGTGATTTTTTGATTGTCAGCTGTGCTCATATTCTACACTATATGGTATTTCTGTCATTCCTAGCAAAGCAGTCACGTGGTGAGTGATCTGCGTATATGCAACATTCCTTTCTATCATTCTTCCCTTCTGCTGCTGATCCTCTCCGAGGGAGGACGTCTTAGATTGCAAAGATGTAGTTATTAAGATTTATTGTGTTTTTTTATATTCTTTTCTACTGAAATAAATATTTTGTTATTTAGACTTTATACTCGCATTTCATTTTGTCAAGGATTATTTCCAAGGGAAAAGATCCCATCACCTCTAAGACATAATTTCTCATTCCGTGAAGACATGGCTCTTCCTGCAGGTGGGTGTTGAGATGATTTTCATTCTGGTCCCCCCCCCCCACACATGTATGCCTTGTTTGTTGCTTTTAAATGTATTTTAAATTGTTTTAAAGTATATTGTTTAACTGCTCTTTAAAACGTTGTACGCCGCCCTGAGTCCTCAGGGAGTAGGGCGGCATATAAGAGCACTAAATAAATAAATAAATAAATAAATAAAATATCTCTAGTGATTTGTTGAAGATTTGGGTGAAGATGGGGGCCAATTGGTCAGCACAGACTTTTAAGCAAGAAATCTGGGCCTGGTGCTTTTCCTGGCTTCTGTCTGTGAAATAGATCTTGCACTTCATTTTCTGTGATCACCAGGGATTGTGAACCCAATGGGTCAGTTGTAGGAGGCTTGGCTGTTGTTGGTGTGTCTGGGATGGAGGTTGTGGAGATAGGTGGCTGTAGTTTCCTTTCAAACCTGCAGTAGAACACGTTCAGGTAATCTGCCAGTTGCTGATTTCCTTCAGCTTGGGAAGGAGGTTTGCCGTAACCGATGATGTTTTTAAGAGTTTTCCACATGTTTGCTGGTTCATTTGTTGAGAACGGATTCCTTGGCTTTTCAGAGTAGCTTCTTTTTGCTGCTCTGATCTCCCTTGTTAATACATTTCTGGCCTGATTGTACAGCATTTTATCACCTTTTCTGTAGGCTTCCTCTTTGGAGTGACGTAGCTGCTTAAGTTTAGCTGTGAACCAAGGTTTGTTGTTGCTGTATATTCGCAAGTTCCTTTTGCAAGCTCTTTCCTTAAGTTACATTTGTTAAAATCACCTATTAGTATCTGCAAGTTAGAAAAATCCTCATTTGAGTTATTTAAACTTGGAGGAGGGAGCCGACCTGGCATGTATAACTGAGACCTGGCTGGGGTCTCAGTTATACTGAGGGGGTGTTCCCCTCTCAGAGATGTGCCCAGACGGGTTTCAAGTATTGCATCAGCCGTGACCCCAGGGAAGGGGTGGAGGAGTGGCAATTATACCATGCAAGAGTCTTCTTCCTCGCAGGATCCCTGCCCTGGAGATTGTTGGGTGTGAGTCTCTCCTCTTGAAGTTGGACTCAGGGATTCAGTTGGGCCTATTGTTGACGTACCTGCCTCCCAGCTGCGTTACAATGGCCCTGCCTGCGCTGCTAGAGGCAGTAGCCGGACTGGCGGTGGTGTTCCCCAGGCTCATGGTACTGGGGGACTTTAACTTGCCATCGCTCGGCGAATCCTCGCATGCAGCTCAGGAGTTCATGGCTTCCATGACAACCATGGACCTGACCCAAGTAGTTCAGGGTCCGACTCATAGGGGGGGTCACACGCTTGACCTAGTGTTTCTCTCGGGGCAGTGGAGAGATGATCTGAAATTAAGGGGCATAGTGGTTTCTCCCTTGTCGTGGTCAGATCATTTCCTGCTGAGGTTAGACTTTAAGGTACCACTCCTCCATCGCAGGGAGTCGGAACCGATTAAGTGGTTCCGTCCCAGATGCCTAATGGACCCGGAAGGGTTCCAGAAGGAGCTTGGGGGGAGACCTGAATCGCTTGTCCACAATCCATCTGAGTCCCTAGTTGTTGCCTGGCATAAGGCGGCATCTGGGGCATTGGATCGGATTGCGCCTTTGCAACCTCTCTGTGGCAGTGGATCCAGGAAAGCTCCTTGGTTTACCGAGGAACTCTGGGAGATGAAACGCCACAAGAGATGTCTAGAGCAACACTGGAGATCCAGTAATTCAGAATCTGACCGAACACTTCTAAGAGCCTTTATTAGGACTTATTTAGTGGCGATACGGGCGGCAAAACGTCACAATTTTACGCACATTGCATCCGCTGATTCGCGCCCAGCCGCCCTTTTTAGGGTGACTCGTTCCCTCCTTGGGCAATTCAGACCAAGATGACAGGGGCAGATCTTAGTCCTATTGTGTGGGATGAATTTGAGCCCCCAACACCTGAGGAAGTGGACAAGACTATGGGAGCGATGAGCTCCTCCACTTGTTTGTTGGACCCCTGTCCCTCCTGGCTGGTTTCGTCCAGGAGGGAGGTGACATAAGGCTGGCTCCAGGTTTTGGTCAATGCTTCTTTGAGGGAGGGATTCGTCCCACAACCACTGAAGGTGACAGTTGTGATGCTCCTCCTCAAGAAGCCTTCCCTGGACCCAGCAGAACTAAAAAACTTTCATCCAGTCTCCAACCTACCCTTTGTGGGAAAGGTTGTATTGAAAGTGGTGGTGCTCCAGCTCCTACGGTTGTTGGATGAAACGGATTATCTAGACTCTTTTCAATCGGGTTTCAGGCCTGGCTATAGCACGGAAACTGCTTTGGTCACTCTGATGGATGATCTCTGGTGAGCCCGAGATGGGGGTTATTCGTCTATCTTGGTGCTATTTGACCTCTCAGCTGCTTTCGATACCATTGACCATGGTATCCTTCTGCGCCGACTATGGGAGTTGTGAGTGGGAGGCACCATATTACGGTGGTTCTCTTCCTATCTCTCTGGTCGATCGCAGTTGGTGTTGGCAGGAGGGCAGAGGTCGACTCCTAGACCCCTCATTTGTGGGGTGCCCCAGGGCTCGGTCCTCTCTCCCCTCCTTTTTAACATCTACATGAAACCACTGGGTGAGATCATCCGACGGCACGGGGTGAGGTTTTCAGCAATATGCTGATGACACCCAGCTATACATCTCCACCCCTTGCCAATTCAGTGAAGCAGTGGATGTGATGTGCCAGTGCCTCGACAATGTGAGGATCTGGATGGGAGTCAACAGGCTCAAATTTAACCCAGACAAGACTGAGTGGCTGTGGATATTGCCTCCGAAGGACCATGTAGATCGTCCTTCCGTGGTTCTGGGGGAGAAAATTTAATCCCCTCAGAACGGGTTCGCAATTTGGGTGTCCTCCTAGACCCACAGCTGAGATTAGACCAACATCTGACAGCTGTGGCTAGGGAGACCTTTGCACAGGTTCGCCTGGTGCACCAATTGTGGCCCTACTTGGATTAAGAGGCTCTACTCATGGTCATTCATGCCCTTATCACCTCACGGCTTGATTATTCAAATGCGCTCTACATGGGGCTACCCCTGAAGAGTGTTCGGAGACTACAGTTGGTCCAGAATGCAGCTGCGCGAGCTGTTGTGGGTGTGCCCAGATACACCCACACTACATCCATTCTTCACGAGCTGCACTGGCTTCCTATTGGTCTCCGGACACAATTCAAGGTGTTGGTTATTACCTTTAAAGCCCTACATGGCTTAGGGCCAGACTATCTTCGAGACCGCCTTCTACCACATCCCTCCCAGCGACCTATTAGATCCCACAGGGTTGGTCTTCTTCGGGTCCTGTCAGCTAAACAATGTCAGCTGGCGGGTCCACGGGTGAGAGTCTTCTCTGTGGTGGCCCCGACTCTCTGGAACCAGCTACCTCCTGAGATCCATACTACCCCCCACCTTTTTGGCCTTTCGGAAAGCTATAAAGACCTGGCTTTTCCTACAGGCCTGGGGCCATTACCTTCTGGGATGACCAACAAGGTCGGCCCATGAATGTATTGACGGTTGAAAGTATTTTTTTTAATTTAAGATATGTTTTTAATCTGTTTTTAGATGTTTTATATCAATTTATATCTGTTTTTATTGTGAGCTGCCCAGAGTCCCTAGGGAGTTGGGCAGCATAGAAATTTAATTAATAAATTTAATTAATAAATTGGAAGATAGAGGCAGCTACAGGGTGTGACCCAAGAAAAAAGTGCAGTTCCTTTAAGGAAGTGCCAATAGATTTAGTAGATACTGTTTCTTAGTCCGGTTATATGGGATAGGTTTGAACCGGTGACTCCTGAGGATGTAGACAAGGCCATAGGAGCTATGAGCTCCGCCACTTGTTTATTGGATCCGTGCCCTTCCTGGTTGGTTTCGGCCACCAGGGAGGTTTCACACGGCTGGCTCCAGGCGTTGGTCAACGCTTCTTTGAGAGAGGGGTCCGTCCCGCAACCCTTAAAAGCTGCGGTGGTGAGACACTTCCTCAAGAAGCCTTCCCTGGACCCGGCGGATTTAAAGAACTTCCGTCCAGTCTCCAACCTTCCCTTCACGGGGAAGGTTGTTAAGAAAGTGGTGGCACTCCAGCTCCTACGGCTGTTGGATGACACTAATTTTCTGGATCCCTTTCAATCTGGCTACAGTACGGAAACTGCTTTGGTCACCCTGATGGATGATCTCTGGCGAGCCCGGGATGGGGGTCACTCCTCTATCCTGGTGCTACTTGACTTCTCAGCGGCCTTCAATACCATTGACCATGGTATCCTTCTGCGTCGTCTCGGAGAGGTGGGGGTGGGCGGCACTGTTTTGCAGTGGTTCTCCTCCTTCCTCTCTAACAGGACGCAGTCGGTGTTGACGGGGGCAGAGGTCGAGCCCTAGGCCCCTACTATGTGGGGGTGCCACAGGGCTCGGTCCTCTCACCCATCCTGTTTAACATCTACATGAAGCCACTGGGTGAGATCATCCGACAACACGGGGTGAGGTATCAGCAATATGCTGATGATACCCAGTTGTACATCTCCACCCCGTCTCAATTCGGGGAAGCCGTAGACGTAATGGGCCGCTGCCTGGACGATGTTAGGGTCTGGATGGGGAAGAACTGGCTAAAACTTAACCCTGACAAGACTGAGTGGCTGTGGATATTGCCTCCTAAGGACTCAACCAATTGTCCCTCTTTGGTTCTTGGTTCTTGCGGGTCCGCAATTTGGGTGTCCTCCTAGACCCACAGCTAAAATTGGAACAACATCTTTCAGCTGTGGCTAGGGGGACCTTTGCACAAGTACGTCTTGTGCACCAATTGCGACCCTACTTGGAGAAGGAGGCATTTCTCACAGTCACTCATGCCCTTATCACCTCACGGCTGGATTACTGCAATGCGCTCTACATGGGGCTATCCTTGAAGAGTGTCCGGCGACTGCAATTGGTGCAAAATGCAGCTGCGCGAGCTGTGGTGAGTGTACCCAGATGCACCCACGTAACACCGATCCTCCGCCAGCTGCATTGGCTGCCCATTAGTCTCCGGATCCAATTTAAGGTGTTGGTCGTTACCTTTAAAGCCCTACATGCCTCAGAGCCAGGTTACCTTCGGGACCGCATCCTGCCGTATACCTCCCTACGACCGGTCAGGGCCCACAGAGTCGGCCTCCTCCGGGTCCCGTCGACCAAACAATGTCGGCTGGTAGGGCCGAGGGGGACGTCTTCTCTGTGGGAGCTCCCTCTCTGTGGAACGAGCTTCCCCCGGAGATCAGGACCATCCCCACCCTACTGGCCTTCCGTAAAGCAATAAAAACTTGGCTCTTCAGGCAGGCGGGGTGAAAGTGAGACCAACTAGATTAAATATGGGTCTCCCCCCTTGATTGTAAATATGAGATACTGTATTTTGTATTTTTTTAAATTACTGTATTTTATATTTGTAATTGAATCTAACATGTTGTGAGCCGCCCAGAGTCCTCAGGGAGTTGGGCGGCATAGAAATCCATTAAATTAAATTAAATTAAATTAATTAAATTTCTGAAACATCTTTTATTGTATCCAAATACTGCATTTCTTAGTAAAATATATAATTGATAATGGATCTTGAACCATTCTTTTCTGATAAATGAATGAATGTTAGTTTGATATATTGCATGAATGTTTTAACTTGTGAAATGTTTTCCACCAGAGAAGACTATTTCAGCTAAACCTTATTGCTTATGGAATAAATATAGAAATAAATAAAATTAATTAATGCCCAAGGAGAGAAGTCCCATGTTTTCTAGAATATGGCTAAGAGACTATGAAAAGTGGGCCTTCATGTCTGTTTCAATGCACTTAGTGAGATCATAATTATGTAGGATTCTAAATGTATTTCCAATACATGATCTCAAAATGAGGCCCCACCAGAGGAGGGATCACATTTCCTCTCAATAGGTCAAGGGGTTGGGGTAGAAGAGGTTAAAAGAAAATAAAAACAAAACTGTTCCCATCTTCATATTCATTCAACTCTCTAGTGGGATTTAGAATAATCTTGTCAGGGTTCCGACTGATGCCCTAATTAAATCATGAGCTTCAAGCCAAGCTTCAAAAGAAATCCAGTTATTTTATTAGGAGCTTCATGTCAGCACGATCTAAATGAAGCCAACTCTGACCTCACTTAATCGCGCCTTTGCTCTTACCTTGTTTCCCCCTCCCCCCAAGGTGTGTCATGAGTCACATTCCCCAATGAAGCAATTTCACGGGTTGTAGAAGTCATTCCCTCCGGCCACTGTGGGTCTCCTTGGAGATGTCCTTGATGTTGCCAGTGGAATGTGCTTTATTTTGACTGAAATGCAAGTTCCTCGATGGCAGCTGTGAGGGTCGGTTTTCCCATCCCCTGCCTATGGCAACTCGAGAGCAGGTCAGGAATGCTTCACGAGTTGACACATCTAATATATGTGTTATTACAGCAGGAATGAGGCATGGGGTATTTGTCATTTATACCCACCCCAGTTTATCAGACCTTTATGAAGTTTCCATTCTCACATTCACTGTATCTTGAGTTCTAGATGTGTGGGTGGGCTTTTCTTCCTGGTGAAAGGGTTCCACAGGGGTAGGTAGTTATGCTGACACATTAATTCTTAAATAGGGAGACTGGAAACTGGATGGGGCAAAATAGACAAAATCGCCTTCAGTGGGAGTAAGTTCTATATTTTCACTGGTGCTGGAGTTAATGGCACTAGTTTACAAACCCAACTCTGAAGTAATCAAGAAAAATGATTTGATTTTAATCAAGGGAACAAAGTAAGGATTTGTGAGAACAGTTGCCGTATTTTTCGGAGTATAAGATGCCCCTTTTTATCCCCCAGAAGAGGGTGAAAACTTGGGTGTGTCTTATACACCAAATGTAGCCCCACCCTCCCAGCCACCTCCACCCTTTGGCCTCTGCCTCCCAGCAATTTACCTCCTTGCAACAAACAGCGCAGAGCCTGATTAGCACAAGCAATTACCAGCCTCTCGACTCTCAGCTGAGAGGCTGCAGCCACATGCTAAAATGAAAGTGAAACTAAAGCTGCAAGGAGGCAAATTGCTGGCAGGGAGAGGCAGAATTTTATTTTCTTGTGCTAATGAGTTGCTGGATGCAAGGAGGTAAGTCAATAACTATAAATGTCTGTAGAATGTTCAAATGATTAGACTTATTTTTTAAAGACTGCTTTATTATTGTTCTAGAGACCAGTGATGGCGAACCTTTTTTTCCTCGGGTGTCGAAATAGTGCGCGCATGTGCTATCGCATGCTCGTGGGTGCCCACACCCATAATTTAAAGCCCCCCACTTGCCACCCACCCCTGCGCATGCGTGTGACCCCCCCACTCCCCAGTTTACTGACTTCCAGTGGGCCCAGTAGGCCCATTTTTTGCCCTCCCCAGGCTCCAGAGGCTTTCTTGGAGCTTGGGGAGGGCAAAAATGCTCCCCCCACTACCCTGGAGGCCCTCCGGAGGCCAAAATCACCCTCCCAGAGCCTCCGCACGAGCCAAAAGTCAGCTGGTGTGCACGCATATACGCATTGGAGCTGAGCTAGGGCAACGGCTGGTGTGCCGGCAGATATGGCTCCACGTGCCACCTATGCACCCGTGCCATAGGTTCGCCATCACTGTTCTAGACAACTTAACAAAATGAAGAAGCTTTTTAAAATAAATGCTTGATCTGAAAAGGCCCAGTGCTATTGTATCTTCTTTTAAATAGCAGAGACTACTTCCAGAAAGCCACATCAATTTTAACAGCTTCTGTACAAACAAGTATTGTCTGAAATATAACAGTTTAATATTAAGATAAGACAGCTGGGTTAAACCCTGACTTAGTCATGTTTGGAGTAGATCTATTTAAATAATTGGGAGGAGTTAGTGTGATTACATTTAAGAAAACTTGGTGGCATTAATATACTGCCATAATGTACATTTCTCCAATTCTTTGCTATTTCTATGGGTCAGGCACACATGCACAGAAATACACAGCAAACAGTGTATATCATCTGTGCTGTTTGCTGTTTGGCAAATTACTGGGAGGCAGAGGCAGAATTCCCCCCCCCTTGTTTTCCTCCCCCAAAACTAAAGTGCGTCTTATACTCCGGTGCGTCTTATACTCCGAAAAATACGGTAAGCTGCAACCAATAACTTGAAGCTAAGATCTGCATACCAGAAAAAAATTGAAGTAACTGAGGCAGAACTAACGATGGTTCAATATAAAGATATGGAATTTGCTTTACGTTTGCGTGGTATAAAAGAAAACGCAAATGAAGTTTTAAAGGATAAGATTGTGGATGTATTGAGGCAGTTTTTGTGGGAGACAAAAGTGGAATTGGGAGGTCAGATTGAAAAAATATACCGTGTCAATTCTTGGTTTGCAAAAAAAAAAATCACTTGCCAAGAGACATTGTAATATATTTTACTACAAAAGCATTGCGAAATCGCATCTTACAGGCGACTTATAAAAATAAGCTGAAGGTGGAAGAACATGAAGTTTTGATATTTAAGGAAATTCCTTCCAAAATACTTAAAGCACGTAAAGATTATACTTTTCTGGTGGAAGAGTTGAAATTGCAACAGATAAAATACACATGGGCTATCCCGTCTGGACTATCGGTTTACTACAAGGCAGAAAGATATAGACTTAACACGATTGCCAAAGCAAAGTATTCTTGCCAACGTATTAAAAGAGGGGACACCGAAACCACCAGAAGACAAAGGAAATGTGAATGTGGAAGGAGAGGGAAAGGAAAATTTGCATATTCCACAACAGAAAGGAATTCTGAATAGACAAGAACAAACAAATGATTCAGGACAGATTAGAGAAGTATTTGCTGAAAGTGAAAGTGTTGTAAGTGAAGAAGAATCAAATTATTCATTCCAGTCCTCAACTCCTCGAAGTGAAGCAAGCTCAAATCGACATATTTTTAGATGTCAACTTAAAGAAATATTCAATTCCTCTCGCAGATTTGAAAGCAAGGGGAACTAAAAATTGATGTTTTAGTGCTAGTAGAATAAAGTAAGGATAAAGTTAAATAAGTAAGAATAAAGTGTAAATGTATATATGAGGATGTATAAGGTTAGAGGAGAAATTGATGTTTCAGTGTTAGTAATAAAGCAAGGATAAAACAAAATAAGCAAGAATAAAGTGTAAATGTATATATGAGGATGTATAAGGTTAGAGGAATTAAATTATAAGAGGTTCAATTATAGAAGGTAAAGTGATGTAATTGAGATTAAATTGGTTTTAAATAGCATGATGGAATTAATAACATAGTTTGGGAAATAGGGATAGAAGGTAATGTAATATAATAGAGACTAAATTGGTAGAGAATAGAATTAAATTATACTATATGGTGGAAATAATCATAGAATGTAATTTAATGTAACTAAATGAATGTAAAGTTGTTAAGTATTTTTTAGATATGGTTTAATCTGCTTTTGAACTTAATAATTGTGGTTAGGTTGTTGGTAGTATAAAATTGGAAGTGGAAATTTTATAATATTGTAAAAGCTATTTAAATGATATATTTGATAATGGAGAAGGACGGATTATATTTGAATTAAGTATTAGATTAAGAAAATTAAAATAGATTGTGAAGGATATATTTCAATTAAATTTTTTTAGTTTAATTAATAGTATAAGGAGTTAAGATTTTATGATATTTGGAAGTTAATAATTTGTTAGTATATAGTAGTTTTACATTTGTGTAAATTATATATACCCTGTGTATGTTCTGGGAAGTCTAGGGAGGGTGGAGGGGGAGATGGGGGGTAGGGAGGGTGGGAGGGGGGAGAAACATTATAAAAATGCTTGTACTTTGTACATATAAAACTTTTTCAATAAAAAAAAGATCTGCATACCAAAATTTGGTATGCATACCAGAATTTGGTGTAGTGATATCAGACTAGAACTGGGAGACTATGAGTTTTACTCCTGACTTGGGGACAAAGTCACATGGGTGACCTTGGACCAGTCACTTTCTTAGCCTTTTGAAACAAGCAGTGGAAAACACTCGGAAAAAGACTTGCCAAGAAAATTGTTGGCACTTGACACTTGTCCATTCAAGTGCCAAGAATCAAGACGGATTCAAAGGCACAAAATAAATAAATATATCTGTAACCAATTTTATATAGTCTGAACTTTGATAGAAAAGATCTGTATTCTATGTTTTATATACAGTAAATACAGTCCTAGTGCATAAGGGCAGGTATGATATTGCTGCCATTACTGAAACTTAGTGAGATGGAACTCATGATTGGAACATACTGCTAGAAGGATATGAATGGATGTTCAAAAGAAACAGACCAACGAAAAAGGAGGGGGAGTTGCATTGTATGTAAGAAATCACTATACCAGGGGTCGGAAATTGCGGCTCGCGAGCCAAAAGTGGCTCTTTGGGCCTTCTGCCATGGCTCCCTGTCCCATCACTGACTGCCCCGCCCCTCGCCCTCCCTTCCCTTCCCTAGCCCAGGGAGATTCCATCGTTAATTACTGTATGTGCCGGCGTATAAGACGACTTTCTACCCCTTGAAAATCTTCTCCAAAGTCGGGGGTCGTCTTATACGCCGGGTATTAAAACTTCTGAGCCGGGGGGAGGTCAAAAACGGCGCAGCCGCATCCCCGCCATTCTCCAGCCAAGCGGCCGAAGGAGCCTCGGAGCCCCGATGCTACCCTGCGTCTCAGTCGCCTGCTGGGAAGGCTGCAGCCGCCACCGTCAGCTGGCGGCTTAAGGCAAGAGGCAGGCAGGCGGGCGGGAGATGCGGGCAGGAGCTGGTGGCGGCTGCGGTCGGGCCGAGGGAGCGCGCGGCTGAGAGGCATCTCTCGCAGGGAGGAAACTTTGTCTGGCTCCGCTTCCAGAGCAAGCGAGCGAGCGAGAAGGGAAGCGAAGGGAAGCAAGCAGCCCGCTCTGCCACTCAAGCCAGCGGCCGCTGGAAGCAACAAGGGCATTAGGAAAAGAGAAGGAGAAGATAGAAGTGAAGGAAAGAGTGCTGGCGGCAGTGGCGGCGCTCCTCCTTCTCTTTTCCTAACGCCCTTGTTGCTTCCGGCAGCCGCTGGCTTGAGTGGCAGAGCGGGCTGCTTGCTTCCCTTCGCTTCCCTTCTCGCTCGCTCGCTCGCTCTGGAAGCAGAGCCAGACAAAGGTTCCTCCCCGCTTGAGATGCTTCTCAGCCGCGCTCTCCCTCGGCCCGACCGCAGCCGCCACCAGCTCCTGCCTGTGTCTCCCACCCGCCCGCCTGCCTCTTGCCTTAAGCCGCCAGCTGACGGTGACGGCTGCAGCCTTCCCAGCAGGCGACTGAGACGCAGGGTAGCATCGGGGCTCTTTCCTTCACCTGGGAAAAAGGATCTTGCGGTGCTGAGCGCTAGGAAAGAGGGAAGAAGAGAAAAGGGAAGGAAGGAAGGAAGGAAGACCAGAGATGAAAGGAAGGAAGGAAGGAAGACCAGAGATGAAAGGAAGGAAGGAAGGAAGGAAGGAAAGGAAGGAAGGAAGGAGAGATGAGAGGGAGAGAGAGAGAAGATAGATAGATAGATGATAGATAGGTAGGTAGGTAGGTAGATAGGTAGATAGATAGATATGGATGGAGAGAGAGAGATAAAGAGATGGAAAGTGAGAGATGAGAGGGAGAGAGAGAAGATAGATAGATAGATAGATAGATAGATAGATAGATAGATAGATAGATAGATAGATAGATAGATAGATGATAAATAGATAGATGATAAATAGATAGATAGACAGACAGGCAGACAGACAATATGGATGGAGAGAGAGAGATAAAGAGATGGAAAGGGAGAGATGAGAGGGAGGGGGAGAGAGAGAGAGAGAGAGAAAAGGGTTTTGTGGTTCCCAGTTCTCTGTCCTAATGACCGGCTGGGTGGGCATGGCTAGGGGGTCATGTGACTGGGTGGGAGTGAGTGATGTCAAGTTGGCCACGACTACCCAGGTTTTGTGGCTCTCGGTGGGTTTTTTTCTGTGGGAAACGGGTCAATGAGTGTTTAAGTTTGCCGACCCCTGCACTATACAAAAATATACAATACCAACAATTAAAGCCTTCTTGAATGCTTTTGAGTGAATATAGAGGAAAAAGAAATGACATTGCTTTAGGTGTATATACAGGCCACTCACCCAAGCAGAAGAAATAGATTAACATTTTGTAAATCAATTAGCTAAGCAGGAAACACACCACTGCAGTAACAAGGACCATTAAGATGGTTCAAACCTTCCCGAACATCCAAAACATACTTGCCTGTCAAACACACCGCATCAGCAACCCACAAGATCGTCACAAGAACAACAACGAATTAAAAGAAACTCACCAAGCGCAGGTTTCCCAAGACGTCACGCAACCGCCACCGCAACAGCCCGACATTAAATGGCAACTATGGTGGCGTATTTGCAAGTGGCCCTTCTCTGAAGCTTGCTCTGCTGCAATGGTTGGCTGATGTAAATGGATCCCACCCCAGACGCGGTGGATCGAGCGGCACATGAGCAGCGGGACCGGCACTTGTGACTGACTACTTCCTCCTCTGCCTTAGGGCGCGTTGCTCGCTTCATTTCGTCACTACCGGAGTTTGACTTCGAACTTCGCGCGCTCTCCAGTATTATGCAGGAAGAAGGGGATTGGACAATAAGAAGGTCGGAATCACTTTCGCTCTCTAAAACTGCGTCACCTTTTCTGTCCGTTGGATGATTGCAATTCGCCACTTGCAATCATCCAATGCGCCACATTTGGCGCATGCGCCACGGTTTGGCCACCCCTGATCTAGGTTGTTGGCTATTCCTGCCAGCTTACTATCATCTGCAAATTTGATACGTTCCCCTTCTATTCCCTCATCTAAGTCATTTATGAAGGGTACTGGGCCTAAGACAGAACCTTGTGGTCCACTGCTTACTTCCCTTCATGTAGATGTAGTACCATTAAGGACTACTCGTTGAGTACAGTTTGTCAGCCAGTTATAAATCCATCTGGTGGTGATGCTATCCATCCCTTCTATGAACCTTCTATGTAACATTCTATTCTTTGTAACATTCTATTCTACGTAATATGTTTTCAAATATTTAAAACATGCTGTCATTTTTCTCTATTGTAAATACAGTATATCTAGTTTCTTCAGTCTTCATAGGGTTTAATTTTTTAGTTTTCTAAGTATTACGGCTCTTCTCTCAAACCTTCCAGTCTCTTTGAATCATCCTTGAAGTCCAGTACTCAGACACAGTACCGGTATTTGAAATGAGATCTGAGCAAAACCAAATAAAAGGAATAATTATTTCCCATGATTTGCTTCTGTTGATACAAATAAATTGCAAATCCCTTCTTTGCAGCCATATCTCTCTTCTGGTTCATACACAATTTGTAATCAATGATTATTCCAAGATCTTTTCCATAAATGTTATTAAGAATGTATATATTCCTCTCCCATTCCCAACCCTGTATTGATGTATTTGATTTTAGCAAGGAAATGTTTTGTCTGTGAAATTCTAGCCTGTTTCTCCTGTGGATTTGTTTTCATCTTTTTCTCCTTGTTCTAGGTATTAACTATCTGCTGAATTTTCTATTATCTACAGACCTGATAAACATTCCCTTCATGTATTTATCCAAAGTATTAAGAAAAACATTAGTTATAGGATCTAGGATTGGTAACTGCAATGCCCTGTTCAAAAAAATTATCCAATGAGAAATTGGATATAATTTTTCAAGCCGTCCAGCCCATAGGCTGCTAATTAGCTTGCTTCTTAGATACCTTATCAAATGCTTAGCTGAAATCAGATATATTATGTCTACAGCATTCATACAACCAATTACAAATTTTACTTCATTGTATCTTTAAAAAAATATTTGCTTTTCAGTCATCTAGTACTTTAACCGTTTTCAGGATTTTGATACCTTGAGTTGTAACTGCAGTTGGGACTAGAATGGCTGTCACTAATGATGTGGTTATAAAGCATGATGTCATGTGATCATAGCAATGGCAGTCCAGGCAGTCCTAGTTGTTGTAATTCCAGACGTGCAGGTTTGAAAGCGAAAGGATCTCAGGTAAAGAATGTGGAGGTGCCACAGGGAAGTGAGGGAGTTCCTGGAAGGCCCAGTGGAGACCACACATGAGTTGGGGAGGAGGTGCTGCAATGTGGTGCAAGCTCAGAAAGGTCAGGAAAAGGTGAATGCAGGGAAAGAGTGTGGAGTGTGAAAGCATAGGGATGCTGAAGAAAGATAATGTGGGATACATGTCTGTGGGCAAGCGAGCAATGGGAAGTTGTGGAAAGAGGATGTGGGATGTGTGCAAGTGCAGGGCAGCCAGAGAAAAAGGGCATATGGTGCATGCATGTATGTGAGCACAGGGAGGCCAGAAAAAGAAGAGTGCAGTTGTGCGTATGTGTGCAGAGCGACTGAGGAAAGAGAGCATAGGGTGTGTGAATATGAAAGCAAGGAGGCTGGGAAAAGACACTTGTGGGGTGTGTGAGAGTGCAGAGAGGCCAGAGAACGAGGGCATGGGGTTCTTGTTTGTGTTCCAGTGCAGGGAGTTACATGTATTCTATTAGTTTAATGTGCATTTCTTTTATGTAGCTTTCCAGTGATGAAGCTGTTCAGAAAGTACTTGCTGAAGAAAAAGGTATTAAAGAAAAGGCACTACGTTCATCTAAATCTCAAAACACAGAATCTAAAACAGAAGAATGTAGATATCATAAAGAGGTAATTTGAACAACTGTCAAGCCGAAGCCATCTTTCGTTGGAAGCCTCAGCTTGCCACACTTATGCTTAGAATGTATTCTTGCTATGGGAATTTGGGAGGGGTGGTTGTATGAGGGATGTAGCTGTAGCCATAACAAATTCCTGCTAGGTTCTCAAGGTCATCCTTTGTTCTGCATCTGCCCGGAACTAGATGGGAGTATCGGACACACTGGCAGAAGCTGAGTGGGCAATGTGATGGACTTGGGTGTGGGACAAGGGGAATGAACTTTAAACTGGGTGGGCAATCCTTGGTAGCTTTAGATTCGGGATTCCCACAGATGTGCCAACATGGCTCCATTAATAAATTGGAACTTTGAGGAATATTCTGCCTCGGACTCTGATTTAAGTTTGGATGCTATTTGGAACCCTGACAACAACCTGTTGTATTAAAAAAATAAACATATAGGGTTCTATATGTTGAATAAAAAAACCAGGGAAATTGTTTTTTTTTTAAATTTATTTACTGGGTTTCTGTGCTGATTCAGTCATAAAAGAAGCTGAGTGATAACTGAGTAAACTCAGGTTAAAACAAAATATGTAAGAAATATAAAGATGGTCCTTGATTTACAATAGTCGAGCCCAGAATTACGACTTTAAGTTGTGGCGGTCATTAAGCAAAATACTGATGTCATCATCTCATTGAACAACCACAATCCCTGCTCTCCTGGTTGTCATTAAGCAGAGCCTGGGATCCCTTGGGTGAGGGAAGCCCTGGGAGGCCTCCCTAGTTCACAATGGCCTACCTTGAGCCTCCCAGGCCGCCTCCATCCTCTGAGGAACCCCATGTTCTGTTTCCTGCACTGTTGGATTCCACAACCTTGGTTCTCCTTCCCTCACATTACGTCTCAGGCCTCTTAACTTTTCCAAAGATTGCCTTTCAGAAAGAGAAGAAGCCAACAAACTATTCGGGAATTCTTGGATTGAGAGAATTCTTGGATTGAGAGAATTGTGGGATGGCACCATGGGTCCTCTGTATAGAAAGGCCATAGGGCAGATTGGCCAGTTCTACCCAAAGGTAATCTTTAGAAAAGGTAAGTGAAGTGAGGCATGTGGGAGAGGCAAGCCCAAGGATTGTGGGGACCCAGCCAGGTGGAAGATAAGCCCAAGCAGGGGATGGGTGGGGGCCGCTGTAACATCTCTGTGTCAATCATAAGGGTGGGTGAATTGCCAAGTGCCAAAATTTTGTTCATGGGATCTTGGGGGCATTGCAGCAGCCCTAATTTTGGATACAGGTCATAAGTCCCTTCATTCAGCACTATTGTAATTTTGAATGGTCACTAAATGAATGATTATAAGTCAAGGACTACATATAAATCAAAACAATCTTCAGGTTATGACCACTTGTTCAGCAACCATTCAAAGTTATGAGGGGGATTTAAGACTAACCTGCAAAGTTGCAGCTGTTACAGTATCTCTACAATCACATAATCATAATTCGGGCACTTGGCAACTATTTTCTAATTACAATGTTGCAGTGTCCTGCAGTCATATGATTGCCATTTGCAACCTTCCCTGTTTGGCTTCCCACAGCCAAAATCTCACAAAAATTTGCATCGCTTTTTCACCTGCTCTTGCACCATGGCATTTGTTCATCTGTTCACATTCTCGTAACTCCTGCTCATGACACCTGCCTGCACTCTGATGCCTGCCTATGGTACCCATTCACCCACCTGTATTCCATAGCACCCACCTGTGGCACTCAACTACCTGTCCATATTCCATACTGCCTGGTTGCAGCACACACTAAGCTGTTCATTTTCTGTAACATCTCCCTGTGGTAGCCGCCCTTCCACCGCTCTCACCTGCAGCTTTCACTCACTGGCCTGCTTATCTGAGACTCCCGACTCTTCCCAATTAGTAACCCATGCAGTTCTGAGATTATGCTAGCAACCAAGAATACTTGGATTGCTGTCACGAAGCAATACAGTCATGTGATATTACATTTTACAATCACATCACTTATTAACAGAAATTATGGTCAAGAACTACCTATAGTAAACCCCAAATCTACCCTAATCCATAAAGGATTTTAAGGGTGACTGCTCACATTTTGATTTGCTCAAATACTTTGTATGTAATTTAATATTTTGTATTTTATTGTTTAGGGAAGAAGTGACTCTGAAATAAAAGACAAAAGCACAGTTCAGGACCAAAAAGTCAAAGAAGAATTGAAAGAGGAAGAAAACAAGCAAAGAGAAAGTGAAAAATATAAAGATTATGAAAATCATCCCAATTTTGATAAAACTGTTAATGAAAGTGAAAAACATGAAAAAGAGAGAATCAAAAATAGATTGTCCAAATCAGGAAGACAGCCAGAGAAAATTAGAGACAAAGAAAAAGGAGAAGCGGAAGGAGAAAAAGAAGAATGTGATAAAGAAAGAGACAAGGAAAGGAAACAATATGAGGGAGGAAGAGAAAAAGATCGATTACGAGAAAAAGATAAACCTAGAGACAGGGATAAAGACTATGAGAAAGTCCGAGACAGGGGCAAAGAAAAAGACAAAAGGAGGGAAAAAGATAAAGATATAGAAACAACACGAGAAGAAAGAAAAGACAAAATAGACAAAAAGGTAATGTGTAACTAATTGTTAATGATAATTGGAATTAGCAGACATTTTGAGCAAATTGATATAAAAATACGTGTATCTTAGAGTCGCTTTAGGTGAAATGGGCAGTGTAAAAATTCAATAAATAATTACTCAAAAATTTAACTTATCACCAAGTTATTTAAAGTATGAACTGCAGTCAAATCCATACAGATGCATTTCTAAACATTAATTTTAACAAATTCTATTCTATTTTGAAAGAGAAAACTGTTGTAGACTAGCTATAGTATCTTTTAAAACATTTTTTCTTATAAAATACAGGATTCGATCATTCTCCAGTGTGCTGAGCAGAGAATCCAAAGAATGGATTAACTCCGCCTTTCTGCCCAGAGACTGAGTCCTTTTAAACTTTGCAGCCATGCCTCTCTTGACGGTCCCCCAGTTTTGACTCAGTCTTAGCCCAAAAGAGACGCATTTAAGAGGAGTTCTTCAGAGCAAAAAAGCACAGTTAAATTCTTTGGATTCTCAGCGGTTTTTCGGTAGAGACAAGCTTTTTGGGTGAACAATACAGCCGTCGCAGCAATCAGCTGTTTGGTGCGGAAGAGGCACAGGTTTAGCAACAAATCAGCTGCCTTTCGGCGAACAGCGTGGTTTTTGGGTAAGCAGCACAGCGCGACTTTCGGGTGCGTGTTATAGCCGCTTAAGCAATCAGCTGGCCAGCGGGAGAGCAGAGAAGCTCCTGTCAGCTGTTTTTGGGTGAACGGAGCAGCTTTTGAGCGAGCGATACTGCCGCCGCAGCAATCGTCTGTTTTTGAGAAACCAAGCCACCCCAACGACTCAGCTGGCTACCCCGTTTGATCAGCATATGCAATGATTCAGCTGTCTACCCCATTTGATCAGCACAGCCGCCGCAATGATTAAGCTCCAACCGGCATAGCCGTAGAACAACGTGGCTGATGTCTTTGTTCCGCACAGCACCCCCACCATCTTCCAGCTCATTCAAACAGCCGATGCTTGGCGCCCTTTTCAGCGGCAGATGCCCTGGCACCTCCCCAGAAGGGGACCGGAAAGCCTCCATTACAGCAGGAGAAATAAAGGATGGGGGATACTGCTGCCTCTGAGAACCAGAAGGTGGCTCATGTGAGTGGGGAAGAGAGGGGGGCCCCAGTACAGCCCTATATTAAACAGAAAGGTCCCTCAGCTTCAAGAGTGGGCAGTAGAAGACTGGCTGCCTGAATAAGGGCAAAAGCCTTGCATCCCAGAAAAGCCTCTAAGGCTGAGGAAAGAGATGCCCGGAGACACTAAAAAGCTCTGGAGAAAGAGATCTCCAAGACTGAGAGGCAAGCTGAGCGACGGAGGCAGACAAATCTTCCTGGGGGAGATTCCATCATTTCCCATTCATTGCCGGATCCAAACAGGAAACAAGAGACCTTGACGCCAGAGAAGAGGTGTTGGTCTTACCTGATACGCCTCTTCTCCGAGTTGTGGATATAGCCCTTGTCACTATGCTTGACAGCTTGAAACGAAGAAGCGAAGCGACAGTCTCCGTTGTGCCAAATTCCATTAATATTGTCCTCCATCATTCCGAAGCCAACAGTAGGCATTGACTACATTGGCCGGGGCTGGATGCTATATCTACAATGCCCCTTCTCCCTCAAGGTGGATATAGCATCCAGGAATGGGACATACCAAAACTCGCTGTCCACACGGGCGGGTGACATTGGTAGCCCTACTGATGAGGAACTAGTCCTCCACTACCTGTTGTAACACTCTCCTCCCAAATGCCACGTCGGCCGACGCATAACATCCACTTTATAGTGACGTACAAAGGGGGACGGCGTAGACCAGGTTGCCGCCCGGCAAACTTCTTCAATGGATGCTTGAGTCGCCCATGCTGCCAATGTGGCTGCACTCCTAGTGGAGTGGGCCTATACAATGTGGTACCAGTTGTGACTGAAGCTCATACGCCTTGGAGATAGTCGATCTAAGCCAATGCCCAACTGTTGAGGGCAGCACTTTACGGCCTAGCGTGGAAGGTTGAAAGGAAAGAGTGACTCGGATTTGCGATAACCTTCAGTCAGTTTTATGTAAATGCGTAGCACTCTGCGTACATCAAGCTTATGCGACTGCTTTTCCAAGCAATGGACTGGATGTGGGCAAAAGCTAGGGAGAACAATCTCCTGAGCCTGGTGAAACCAGGAGTTCACCTTCGGGATAAATGCCAGATCTAGCTTCAGAACAACCTTGTCGGTATGGAAGATGCATAGGTCTGGGCAGACTGATAAGGCTGCCAGCTCGGACACCCGCGTAATTGCTACCAAAAATGCCACTTTACATGTAAGATGATGTAATGTCGCTTCTCGTAATGGTTCATACAGCAACTGTGTAAGGGACCATAACACCTTAGGCAAGTCCCAGGTAGGGTAGCGATGCACAACCGGCGGTGCTATGTTAGATGCACCTCGCAAGAAACATCTTTGGGTGTTGGGTCAAAGATGTAGCGCTCTTATCAGACAAAACCGACGACAAGGCCGCAACTTGACGCCTAAACGTGTTCAGGCTAAGACCCCAGTCTAATCTGTCCTGGAGGAGCTCGAGAACGTCGTTCACCAATGCCTCCAATGGTACCACCGTCGCCTTCTCACACCATCCGCAGAAGATATGCCACGTAGCGTCATAAATGCGAGTGGTAGATGGCCGCCGAGACACTTGCATCGTGGCAATGACCCTGGAGGATAGATTGTCCTTCCTCAGAGCAACCCGCTCAAGCGCCAGGTGGTCAATTTCAGCCACTGGGGGTCCGGGTGTATCAAGGACCCCTGGCTGAGAGAGTCCAGGCACTGAGGAAACCTCCAGGGCAGAGCAGTTGAAAGGCTCATTAGGTCTGCAAACCATGGCCTGCAAGGCCAATAAGAAGCGACAAGTACGACTTCCGCTTCCTTGTCCAAGATTTTCCGTACGACCCTTGGAATCAGGGGAAGTGGTGAAAAGGTGTACAGAAGACTCCTGGGCCATGTCATCCGAAGAGCGTTGGTCCCCAGAGTATATTGTCCATGATAATTAAGACATGTCATCCGGTGACAGCATGTGTGAAATGGCGTAGGGCGAGATGTATGGCCTGAAGCTCCAACCAATTTATGCTGCGTTCTCGTTCTCGAGTGTCCCACTGGCCTTGGACCATCTGGGTGGACATGTGTGTGCCCCAGCCTGTTAAGCTCATGTCCGTTGTAATGACCAAACGCTGGGGCTCCTGGAACGAGCTGCCGATGGATATCGCCGTGGACCCCCACCATGCCAGAGACGAGATGATCTCCGTCGATAGGTGAATGGTCATTGGAGAAGTGCCCTTTCCGGACCTCTGAAATGGCAAGAGAAACTATTGGAGGTCTTGAGAATGGACATGGGCCCATGGTACAATGGCAAACGTGGATACAATTTTCCCTAGGGGCTTGGCTAAGACCGCTTCGGACAGACGTTTATCCCTTCAAATGGTCCTTACCATCTCTGTAATACTAGACTGTCGATCTGGGGATAGATACACCATACCCTGGATCGAATCAATAATAGCCCCCAAATGGAGCAGTCTAGTAGATGGTGTTAAGTGGCTTTTCTCATGATTAATTGAGAACCCGTGGTGCTCCAGAACCTGAATGGTGGTCTCCAAATCTCTCTGGGCCTGAATATAGGATGAAGATCGAATTAATATATCGTCCCAATAGCATTGGGCACGCACGGGCATAGTTCTCAGAGTGGCTGCAAGGGCCACCATTAATTTAGTAAAGACCCTAGGGGTGGATGAAACCCCAAAGGGCATGCCTTATATTGATTGTGAAATCCCTTGTATTGGAATCTCAAGCATTGGCAATGATGCAGAATAATAGGCACATGTAAATATGCCTCAGTGAGGTCAATAGAAGTGAGGAAGTCTCCCTTCCTAATACCCTCCAGGATGGTAGACAGTGAGTGCATTTTAAACCGTCTATAGATGACGTAACGGTTAAACTGTTTGAGATCTAGAACCACCCTCCACTCCCCTGAGGCCTTCAGAACCACGAATAATATCGAGTAGAATCCTTGTCTGTGTTGATCCTCAGGGATGGCCTCGATGGCATGGATATCCAGCAAAATCTGGATAGCTGTCTCCATGAGGATCCCCTTGGCCAGTACCCTAGAGACCAGACACCTTAGACAAAACCTCGGGGGAATGGAGCGGAATTCTAGAGAGAGACCGGACCAAATGGTCTCTCGAACCCAAGCATCCAAAGTGGACTCCCCCCATCGGTCCGCAAAAAAGACCAGCCAGCCTCCGACGGGGTGCTTGGGAACACACTCACTGGGGGCGGCAGAACGAATGACTTCTCCCCCTCAAAAGGGCCATCTACCTTTAAAGGAATGACCCCTTTCCGCCTTATCATTATGTGGCCGCTGTCTCTGGGCATAGCTACCATAGACCCTCTGGGCGGAGGAACCCATACCCGAGGGACGATAGGATGATCATCGGAAATAAGGAGCAGGCCTAGAGTCCGTTCGCCTGGAGATTGATGGAAGGATCTTCCTGTGATCTTTAGATTCTGTCAACAGCGTCTCCAGACAATCACCAAACAGTCATTCCCCAGTGAATGATGCAGATGCCAACCTCCACTTATGGCATGCCTCAGCTTGCCAACACTTTAGCCACAGCATCTGCCACGCTGCCACTGTAACCCCAATTGACTTAGAAGCACACCGGGTGGCATTCAAGGTGGCATCCACCATCAGTTGTGCCGCCATGATCAACTTGTTAATGTCTTGCTTGAAATGCACATCAGATGCCAAAGCCGACTCTTGCAGCTGACATAGCCAGATTAATGATGTACGCGAAAAGAAAGACGCCGTGGTGGAGGCGCGAACCACCCACGCCGCTACCTGGTGTGCGCGATGTAAGGATTGTTCGAACCTACGGTCCTCTGGTTGCAGAGTCTCCACAGGATCTCCTGGCATGGCGGATGAATTGTACAGTATGACCACTGCGGCATCAATAGTTGGTACCTGAATAGCTTTGGCCAAGTCGGGAGCCACATTGTATAGTTTCCGTTCCAATGCCAATGGGTTGGGCCCTGAACCCAGAGTTGACTACTGTCGTGTGATGATATCGACGAAGAGTTTAGGAGATGGCACCACATCCTCCTCTGAGGTACGCTCCAAAAACAATGGATCTGTAAGATCCTGCATCGGTTGCTGTTCTGGCTCAGAGGAAACAGGAGCTAATCTGGCTGCGATTTTCACCTTGTGCAGGAGAGAACGAAACAAGTGGACGGGAAAGAGAGCCATCACAGGTTGTTCTAAAGGCCTGCTGTCGTCCTCTGATAATTCGAATTCCAATTCCCCTGCTCCTTCGGACACCTGAGACCGGTCATCCCAGAAGGAATGGTCCGACACCTGCTCATAGTCATCATAGTAGTATAGAGGCTGACTCGGTGCCGAATGATGTTCGTGGCCGTAGTTACTATGTTTGTCGCAATGGCATTCATGGCAAGACTGGTGAAGCCCTTCAACGATGCCTTGGCGAATTGCCTCTTGCACGTTAATGCACCGCATCATCGTGCAAGAGGCACCACATATGTTCAGGTAAGTCCGGAAGGCCCTCCTCCGAAGACCTAAGGCCAGCGGCCGTTGGAGTGAATGTCGCCTCTAGTGCAGGCTTCTGGCGTGCCACAGGAGTGGATGGATGCTCTGATAGAGGAAGGAAGGTTGAATTGACTCCCCAAAGTTCCGCATTGGAGTTAGGCTCTACGGAATCTAGGCGTGAAGAGCCCTCCTGAGGCAACGAGGTCACAGAGCCAGTACATGCTGCCAATGTGGAAGGGCCCGCATGTGCGTGCTCTCGTTGTGCTGCTTTGTCACACAGCTTGTCTAGCACCTTATGGTGATGGCGCTCTGCTGTGGTAAGCGCCTTGGCGGTATTGGAGGATGATGTCTCTCATGTGTCACGTGAGGAGTGATCCGACTCCCCAGACTTATGGCGGCCCCTTGTGCCCTTTACCGGAGCCATTTTTTGAAGAGGAAGGTGCCTTGGACGCCATAGCAGTTGGAAAGGGCTGGTTCAATTATAAACCCTGGTTTAAATCAGGGTGTGTACAGAGTGATAATAGCCCTATAGAAGGTTAGCACCTGTTTAGATAGGTTCAGGTGGTTATACTGCACAATAGATGATGTTGGTGCAGTGAGGCCAAGGCAGGTCAGGCCGTTGTCAGGGTTCCAAATAGCACTTGAGCAGAAATCAGAGTCCAAGGCAAAGAGTTCACCAAAGTTCCAATTTATTGCTGAGACCATGTCGGCACGTCCCAGGAGGAACCCGAATCTGGCTTTCCTCCCAAGTTCCCACCCAGTTGGAAGTTGGCACTCCTTGTCCCCCACCCCCAACTGGGTCATGTTGCCCACTCAGCTTCTACCTGCGTGGCAGTTCTTCTCCCAGCTTCTGGCAGGTGTTGGACAAAAGATGACCTTGAGGAGCTAGCAAAGAATGTGTTATCTCTAAAGTTTCTCCCTCTTAGAATTCCCCCTTCCTGGTTCCCATAGACTACAGTCTTCTGTATAATAACGTGTCAAACGATGCTTTGACTGCCATGCTCGGGATGGAGCGTGGCCACGTGACAGGCAGCTAAATGTGATCACAAATAAGCCTCGCTTAACTGACCTGTTAGCCGTGCCCTGGTGGGGCATGGCCACTGTTGTAAGCCATGCCCTTTTGGGGTGTGGCGTAGCCTGTCTCCTTATGCCGTGCCTTTGTGGGGCTTGGCAAGCTGCCAATTGATAATGGCTTGATCTCCTAGGCTAGGCCGGTGATAATGACTTCCGGGGCAGCTGTATGGGAGGGCTGTCACACCCTCCCGCGAGGCAATATTATTGGCTCAATCAATATTAGAAGAATTCCTCCAAGCCGCTTGATGTTATCAATTTGTCCTACGTAATTGCTAGCTATTGAAGGGGCAAGCGCTAGCCTCAGCCAGCACTCAGGGAAAAATTTTGTTCGTTTAAATCCAAGCCTCGGCTTGCTTCACCCTCGCTTCCTGCAGCCTTGGGTATTATTGGGCTGTCCTGCTGGATCGCAGCTAGTGACGGGGCAGTTTCGATGGTTAAGGAACAGTCCTGCAATAGCAGCCGGCATTCGAGGAAATAAAAGGTCCATTTATTTTCAAGCCTCGTTTTTCTTCAGCTAGGTTTAAAATGGCTGCCGGCAGTTTAAAATGGCCACCCCAACTGTCTCAGTCTTTTGACAATGTTCTCCGACAGCCTAGACGGCTGTCAAAATGGCTGAAGCCCTGCAGGCTTGCCACGAGACGAGGGAGGCAATCTGGTAAGCAATAATGTGAGCAAAATTGAGAACAGAAAGGCAAAACCACAATTGTTTCCCCAATGGACAGCGATGACCGGCTGCCTGAGGCAGACAGAGCCTGCCCTCAAGCCCAAAGAAAGAAAGCAACTTACAGTTTGCTGGATTTGGAAGCAATCCACTCTATTAAAAGTAGAAAGACAACACTGCTATCGAACTAATTCAACTCAGGGCTACCAAGGTGGAATAACAACCAATAATAGGTTAATGGCACAGGAGGAAAGATTGGCACAACCGTCCTCGCTGAGCGACTGAGTGAAAAAGCTGTCAAGCATAGTGACAAGGGCGGGACCTGAACAGCTTTTGACAGACTCAGTCCAATCAGAGAGCAGACGGATTTAACCCATTCCTGGATGCTATATCCACCTTGAGGGAGAACTATCTCCACAGCTACCTTTTATAAGAGGCAGCAAGGAAGATCCCTTTGCTTCACAGTCAAACAGACTGTAAGCAGAGAGTCATTGGGAGCCTATTTTAAAACACAGGCAATCTGCCCCAGAGGCAACATTTAACCCCACCGTGGCGGGGCTCCACCCAGGGGAGAACCAAGGTCCCGAGATTTCTGAGCAAATGAAACTCCTTATCCCCATAACGCAGGGGATTGCTGCAGCATTGCAACAAGGAAACTAAGCTGATTCTGTGGCATCAGACTCATCCCTAGAGCATAGTCAACACCTGACATCTCAGGGTCATGCAGACTTGGCGAACCTTAGGGAACCTCACTCTCCCACTTCATCCCTACAGAGTAAGAATTGGCTTTCAGGAGAGGAAGACCAGAGAGAGCTAATACTCTCAGTGGATGAAGGGTTAGTTCCTGACCCCCCAGCTTTTACAGGGCTTTTTCGCCCAGCCCTCTTTAAATTCCTCCTGTTTAAAGCCAAGACCACAGCCAACATGGGAGCTGAGCCAAGTACATCAGAGCCAGCATTGGGCTTACCAGACCCAAATGACCTCTTTACAGAGCCAACAGTGGAGAGTGAGGAGATTCCTTCGCCCCAATTGTTCCGGGATGTGGTCCAGAGGCAATGGGTTCACCCAGAAACCTACGCCAACCCAAGCGGGAATGACAAGAGATTTTATAATGTAGCTCCAGAATTCGCTGAGGAGCTACAATTACACTGTAGACCAGTGGTTCCCAACCTTCCTAATGCCGCGACCTGTGACCCGCCCCCGCACCCCCACCGTGACCCATCCCGCCGCCGCCATTTGGGTTCTTTTACCCTCTGCATATATGCAAAGCGTGCTGTGCATGTGCAGACGGTAAAAGAACCCAAATGGCGGCAGCGGGGTGGGGCACGGTGGGGGCGCGGATTGTGGGGCGCGATATGGCCAGGCTTGTGGCAGTGGGGGGGGAGCTGAGGATGCTGGGGTGACCCCTGGGAAATGGTCGTTCGACCCCCAAAGGGGTCCCGACCCCCAGGTTGGGAACCGCTGCTGTAGACGGACCTGTGGCAGCCTTAACATCCTCTACTCTCTTGTCTCAAGACATGGCAGACGCTCTGAAAACAGAGGATAAAAGGGCTGAACTGACCCTTCGCAGGGCTCACCAGGCGGCGGCCTGGGCAGTAAAGTCAGCAACTACCGCTTCCTTCTATAGAGTCTCCTTACTCTGGCTTCGCCAGATGCAAAGGAAAGCTTCACGTGATGACCAATGCTTACAACAGGACATCAACAAGTTGATAGCGGCGATGGAGTTCTTGGCTAATGCCACCACAGCCAAATTCACTTCCAGAGCTATTGCATCGTCGGTAATGGCCTGCTGTCTGCTGTGGCTTCGCCATTGGCAGGCGGACGCAAAATACAAATGGAGGCTAGCCTCTGCACCCTTCAAGGGGGGCAAGCTGTTTGGAGAGGCCATGGAGCCCATCTTAGTGGAAACCAAGGACAGGAGAAAGATCCTGCCTTCCCTATACAGGCAAGCGGAATGACAGCCCTTGCCTTATTTTCACAGGCCTTCCTTTCAGCCAACAGACACAGGATTGGGCTACTCCCAGAGGACGTACCTCCACAGAGCTGGTCGCCAGACGGATAGAACCGGATTTCAGGATAGAAACAGACAACAATTCCAGAACAAGAGACCATTTCGTGGCTCTGGAGGTCAACCCTTCCGTCCCTACAAGTGACCCAGGTCCAACCCTCCCATTGGTGGCTGCATAGGGCTATTCACAAATCAATGGGAGACAACCATGACAGACACGTGGATCCTAAACACAGTGAGACTAGGCCTTGCGCTCAAATTTCTCTCCACACCCCCCCCGGAGATTCTTCATATGTTGCCCCATACCAGGAAACAACACAAAAAGGGGTCTCATGGAGGCCACAATCCAACACCTACTGGACATTCAGACTATCCAGCCAGTTCTGGCGGATCAACAGGAGCAGGGATTCTACTCCATCCTATTTGTAGTCCCAAAGTCCTGGAGGGGGGTGGGGGTGGAGAGCAATTCTGGACCTAAAAAGGTTAAACGACCATCTGATCTACAAGAGGTTCAAGATGCAATCTCTCCAGTCCATCCTGGAGAGCATCCGGGAGGGCGACTTCTTAACATCCATAGATCTGATGGAGGCATACCTCCACGTACCTATTCTACCTTCCCTTCGTCACTTCCTCCAGTTCTACTACGCGGACGGCATTATCAGTACAGAGCCCTGCCATTCAGTCTGTCTTTAGCACTCAGGGTTTTTACCAAAATACTGGCAGCACTGGCAGCCCACCTGAGGGTCATCCCAATCCGCTTCCAGTGTTACCTGGACAACATCTTAACCCTGTCCCCCCACCTTCGGGCGGCAGAGGATCTGCAAGTCACAATCTGGGTCCTTCAGGATCACAGATTTTCCATCAATTACGAGAAGAGTCACCTGACTCCTTCCACCCGTTAACCATACCTGGGGGTGATCATAACACCTCATTATGTGAGGTCTACCTATCGCAGGAATGTCAGGACAGCATAAAAGCATTGGCGAACCGGATCTGAATGATCCGGTCAGTTCCACTGGTCCTCCTCTCACAGCTCCTGGGCAAGATGGTATCTTGCATCGCAATCGTTCCCTGGGCACGTCCACACGCCAGGACCTTGCAGTGGTTCCTCCTACCCTACTAAAGGTCCGGCAAGAGTAACTCAACCACCAAGGTTCGGGTCCCACACAGGGTACTCCAATCCTTCCAGTGGTGACATCCCGGGCCATGACAAAGGGATGTGGCTTCAAGGAGTCCAGTTGCCTGACTACCACCACAGATGCCAGCCTCTTCGGCTGGGGCATTCACTTTCAATCACAGATGGTGCAGGGACAGTGGTCACAGAACGATTTGACGAACAATATCAACTGGCTGGAGCTCAGGGCAGTCCATCTGACCCTCATATCATTTTCAGGACAAGATCTCTGGCTACCACGTTCTCATTCTGGCAGACAACGGTTGCAAAGGCCCACATCAATCGTCAAGGGGGCACCCACTCCAGACCCCTCATGCGAGAGGCAGAGAAATTGGGTCTCTGGGCAGAGAAGCATCTTCTCTCCATCAGAGTGGAACACATCTCAGGGACAATGAATGTACAGGTGGATTGGCTCAGCAGGACAACAGTCAACCACTCGGAGTGGCGCCTGCATCCAGACCTGTTCAGGGAACTGTCAGAATGGTTCAGGACCCCGCTAGACAGTCACTTGCCAGGTTTTACTCCAGGTTCGCAACACTGAGGGCGGAGGGGACCAATGTACTCCGCACTCCGTGGCCTCGAGCTCTCTTATACGCCTTTCCCCCTCTTCCCTTCATCCCACGGATAATCAAGAAGGTGTTGGCAGAGAAGGCAGAGGTATTGCTCCTGGCCCAACACTGGTTCAGACAACTGTGGTTTGCAGATCTGGCCAGTCTGTCAATATCCAGGGCATGGAGGATTCCTCAGGACAGAATATTCCTCAGTCAGAGGGCTCTAGTCCACCCAGAACCACAATGGCTTCAACTGACCATATGGCATTTGAGCAGAGAGTTCTGAGACAAGGCAAGTTCTCTACCAGGGTGATCAGGATAATCCAGACCTGTAGGAGGCCATCAACCAATAGAATCTATGACTCGACTTGGAAGACCTTCTACAGCTGGTACTCCAAGGACAACATTAATTCCACCTCTGTATCAGTTGCCCAGATCCTGGAATTCCTCCAGGACGGGCTGGACAAGGGCCTATCCCCCAACACCATACGCAGACAGGTGGCAGCTCTGTCGTCGGTGTTTCATGTGGGGGATTTGGAGTCCCTAACACATCACCCTATTATATGCAACTTCATTAAGGGAGCAACCAACTTAAGCCTCCAGTGGTACACAGATATCCCATCTGGGATACCTGTGTACCCACAGGACTTGTCAAAGGTCCTGCAAGCACTCTCCTTGGCTCCCTTCGAGCCGTTACAAATGGCCAGTCTGCGTTTTCTCACCTGAAAGGTAGCCTTCCTTGTAGCTATTAACTCGGCTAGATGAATTTCGGAGCTGGCGGCCCTCTCCATAAGGGGGGACCTGTGTGTATTCCATTCAAACAGGGTGGTTCTGCGGCTGGATCCCTCCTTTCTCTCCAAGGTTAATTCCTTGTTCCACAGGGCACAGGAAATCATTTTGCCAGACTTCTGCCCAGGCCTGACTCATGCCCTGGAAAAGAAGTGGCATACCTTGGACGTCAGGAGGACCCTTTGCATCTACATCAAAAGCTCCTTTCAGGAAAACAGTCTCTATTCGTGTCATTCCAGCCTTCTACACTGGGTAGCAAGGTGACGACATCGACAGCGGGTCAGTGGATAAGGACATACATCGCCAAAGCATATGAGCTTCATGCTCTTCCGTTGCCCCGGCAAGTGATGGCCCACTCTACCAGGAGTGCGGCCACTACGGCAGCATGGGCGACATGCTTCTTCCTTCTCTTGAGGAAGTCTGTAGGGCAGTGACTTGGTCCTCACCGTCACCATTCATCAGACACTACAAATTGGACACTTTTGCTTCGCCTGAAGCGGCCTTCGGCAGATGGTTTCTCCAAAAGGTACACTCAGACCTGAAGACTCGAGATCAGACCATGGCCCACCCTTAGGACAAGCCGGCTTTGGTATGTCCCATTCTTTGGATTCTCTTCTCAGCACACTGGAGAAGGGGCGTTGGTCTTACCTGATACGCTCCTTCTCGGTGTGCTGAGAGAGAATCCAACCCCACCCTAGCGACTGTCTGGTCCAGAGTCCAGGAGTGGATAACAGGATCAGTAATGCGTCAAGTCAACCACTACACCTTCATCAAAACTGGGGGACAGTCAAGAGAGGCGTGGCTGCAAAGTTTAAAAGGACTCAGTCTCTAGGCAGAAAAGCGGAGTTAACCCATTCTTTGGATTTGTAAGACCAATGCATGATTGAAAGTTCTAATTACATTCAGAACTTTCATTGTTTATGTCATGTAAATAGTATAAAAGTCTTTTAGAATAACTAGTATTTTACTTTTTAAACATAGCAATATTATGACATCTAGTACAACAAATAAACAATGAAAGCTCTGAATGTACTTAACTCTAAGAGAATGATGCAATCAAGTTAGCCGGTAGTTCTCATTGATTTCACTGGGAGATTTCTAAATTGTTTCAGGTGAAAATAATGGTTTATTTGGTTAAATCTTATTCTAGTAATGTGAGATAATTGAGTATAGTCTTAAATTAAAGATAGTTCTCAACTTACAACAGTTCATTTAGTGACCGTTCAAAGTTACAACAGCCCTGAAAAAAGTGACTTATAACCATTTTTCACATTTATGACTGTTGCAGCATCCCCATATTCACAGGATTTACATTCAGATGCTTGACAACTAACTCATATTTATGATGGTTGCAGTGTCCCAGGGTCATGTGATCCCCTTTTGCAACCTTTTGACAAGCAGAGTCAATGAGGAAGCCAAATTCACGTGTTACTAATTTAAGAATTACAGTGGTTCACTTAACAAATTTGGCGAGAAAAGTTGTAAAATGGGGCAAAACTCACTTAAGAAATTTCTCACTTAGCAATGTAAATTTGGGGCTCAATCGTAGTTGTAAGTTGAGGACTACCTGTATTGATTTGTAATAAATTAATATGTGACAACTTTGAAGAAATCAGTTCAGATTACAATATAACCATTTCAGATGTGATATGAAATATAGTCACTGTGTATTAGTGAAATTTCTATGACTATCAAGAATTTGTTAAATTAATCCATGGACTAACTTATATGAATCTGAAATCCATTGTGTTCATTAATAATTGTTGATTGTTGATTCAGACTTTGAGAGTAGAATTGCATATATGTAGTATTGCTTATTGCTGTGGATTGTCACAGGAAACTATAAAAAGGTAATTTAGGTAGTCCTTAACTTATGATTATTAGTTCAGCAGCTGTTCAAAGTTACAATGGTGCTAAATGAATGGTGGTTATGACCATAGTTCTTGGAGTTCTGGCCACCAGGCACCTCCTTGGATATCAGACCACAATCTGGGAGCTTGGCAACTGGCTTGCACTTGCAAACCACTTGCAGCACCCCATGATCTTTTGATTGCCACATGCAAACTTTCCTGCCAGCTTCCCAGGAAAGTCAGTGGAGAAGCTAACAGGGAAGGTTGCAAGTCACTGAGGCAAGTCTCCCCCTCCTGTGCATCTTCTCCTGCCCTTCTGCATTAAAGCTGTATTTTCTACTTTGTGTACCCCCATATACCCTCCCTGAGCCTTGCCATGGCTACCTCATTCACCCCCTCACATCCCTATGTGCCCTTCCCCAAGCCTTGCTGTGCTTCTTTGTGCTTTGCATTTTATGACAGCATTGCTTTAACAGAAGTTCCAGTCCCAATTGCCATCATGAGTTGAGGATTACTTGTTAATGATTCTAGACATTTTATTAAAAATTATTCTCTCTTCTTAGCCCACAGTATCTGAAGAGAATATTGCTAAAAAACTAGCAGAAAAGTCTATAAATAAAGATCAAGCTGAATTTGATAAAGAAGTAAGTAACAGAAAATACTCGTTTTACAGGTTACTGGTATATTAGCTGTTACCCTCCACAGACAAGTGACAATAAACATGTGTGGGTTACAGTTTGAAACATGTATGTTAAAATACCAAAAATGCAAAGATTGGTTATGAAGTTACTTTTTCATTGCCAATATAACTGCAAATACTTGCTAAACAATGCAGTTGCTAAATGAGAAATCCCTGTAACATAAAATTAGAGGTTTATTGTTTTGTATATGGGAACCTGCTTTCCCTTTTCTATACCTAGTGTTTATCTATTGAATACAAACCTGTAAATTGTGGCTTTTGCAACAGCAAGTAATTAAAGCAACTTGCATGAAAGAGAACAAAAGACCTGAGAAATGATGTTTAACAGTTTGTGAACCCTGTTGAATTTGCAGTATTTCTGCATAAATTCAATCTACAATGTGATCTGTTCTCCACACTTCATAAAACTGGAAAAAGAAAACTCCATTAAACAAATGAAACTAAAACATTATGCTTGTTCATTTATCAATTAAGGAAAACAATCCTCAATTGTTAAAGCAAAACATATCTCTTATTTTCCTATGCTGGAATGACCACATTGTTTTTCTGCCCTCTGAACATACCATTGCTTGGATTATAGAAAATAGAACTTTAAGAAATCAACAGCTCCCAGTTTGGATTTCCTCCAATTTTATCCAAATTGTAATAGAGTACCTTAGAAGACTTGCTTGTTTAAAATCTGAGTATCTATGGTATTATTATACATTCAGAAAATGAAAAAATATATATTCTAAAATGCATGAATACTGTGTGTGTGTATGTGTGCACGCACACACACAGACCTAGACAAATATACATACACTACTTGCTTTTATATACATTTTTAAGAATGAAAATTCTGCAAGATTATCGAAGCAGCATGCAACAAAAGGACCAAGACAGCGAAACAAAACTTCAAGTGAAGGTAATTAAAAGAAACCTCCTTGATTTATTACTTCTTGAGAATTTGGAATATGATTCAAAACCTAACAGTTCTAAATGACATAGAGGCATTCTTCACCTCAAGTTGGCTCTTCCTTTTGGAGTCAGTTATGTTTTCGATTCTTCAGAATGAAAAGGCAATTCTGATCTCTGACTAGTTCTATTTAGGGACTGAATAGTTAGAGCTTCTAAAAGACCAACTCATTTGTATTTTATAAGCATGTATTTGCTTTTTTCCCCTTTCTATCTCTGTCCTCCCTCCTTCTTGTTCTCTGTGGAATCCTTGGGGCCTTTTCTAATTAGTTGTTTACTGAACAAGATACATCTTTAGTACTAGAAGGGAGTGGGATTTGCTCTCTGTTTATACACAATACAGGTAGTCTTTGACTTATGACAGGCCACTTAGCAACCATTCAAAGTTACAACAGACTTCCCCAAAATTGCAACCTGGTTTCAAAGTTATGATGGCTGCAGCATCCCCACAGTTATTCGCTCTTAAGACAGACTGCAGGGATGCTGCAGTGTTCATCCAGTCCTGGCTGGGTCTCTACAGCCACTCATCTACCCAGTGGAGATCAAGCATGTATAGTGGTGTGAATCAGCTGGAGCTTGCAAGTCTCCAATTTCCTTCCCATCTAGCAATCAAGGGACGATCAGAACAAACGGAGTTTGTAAACTGTGGCATAGAAGAGTAGATTCCACCCAAGGACTTGCAGGACTCAAGCGTGCTCCAGGACTCAGCAATAGCTAACTTAACATTCTGTTTCTTCATATTCCGAGTGAAACACCTGGCCCTGCAGGATCAGTTTCTTAACCTCATGTCCAACTCCTCCTATTTTGCAACAGGTTCTATTCCTGATACTACAGAGCACGGGTGTCAAACTCGTGGTGTCACATTGCCATCACGTGACATTTCATGACATTTTTCCCTTCGTGGAGCTGAGGTGGGCGTGGCCTGCGCATGATGCATCCGGCCCACGGGCTGCCAGTTTGACACCCCTGATATAGAGCTTTTTCCCCCCCAAGGAGCCTCCATTTTTTAAGGTGGTTCCATTTTTTAAGGAGGTTGTCTTTATTTCTACAGTTTATGGAGTTTTTAAAAATGGAGGCTCCTTAAAAAAAACCTCTCAGTGTTAAAAAAAATAGAACCTGTTGCAAAATAGAAGGAGGTTGCCATGAGACTGGCTCTGTAAGGAACTGATCTTACAGGGCCAGGTACCTCAGAAGCTGAAAAAATGAAAAGGTAAATTGGGTATTGCTGGGCTCTGCAGCAGGCTTGAGTTCTGCAAGTCCTTGGGTGGGATCTCCCCTTCTATGCCAGAGTTTGCAAATGCCATCTTCCCTGATCTCTCCTTCCAGGCTGGAGTTTCCAAAGCTCTGTTTGTCCTGATCCCTCCTTCCAGGCTGGAGTTTGCAAACTCTGTGTATTGTAATCTACCCTTGATTGCTGGGTTGGAAGGAAGCTGAAGGACCACAGGTAAGAAGTGGAACAATTATGAGCCGTGGTGGCTTAGTAGTTAGAGTGCAGTACTGCAGGCCACTTTAGCTGACTCTGATCAGCAGTTCAGCTGTTCAAATCTAACAGGCTCAAGGTTGACTTCGCCTTCCATCCTTCCGAGGTAGGTAAATTGAGGACTCAGATTGTTGGGGGCAATATAAATATACATTGCTTAATGGTGTAAACTGCTTAGAGAGTGCTTGCACTTTGAAGCGGTATATAAGTTAATAAATCTCATTAATAAATAATAAACACAGGATTCCTCGGGGTGGAAATAGCCTGGGAGACTTGAGGCAGGCAAACCTGTGCCTGTGTAGGCCTCTGAGGGCTTCCCCCTGAGGCACCCTGTGCTCTTTTGAAAAACTCTCCCATTTATTTAAAGTTTGCATCAGGGAAAGCAAGGAATAGGGTTGTTAATTGAGGTGGTTTCACCTAATGACTGTCATGACATGTGATCATAATGGGCAGAATCCATTACAGTCATATCTCAAGGACTACCTATAGTTTGCTCTGACAGACTTGGTAGGTGTATTGTTTTCTCCCAGGTAGTTCCTTGATTAGACTATTGTTTACTGCTTGATTGTTTGTCTGATATTAATCCTGGTGTGAAACTCTGTTAGTGGCTGATTTGCCTGAGTGCCAAACTTCCAGGAATTCACTAGCATTTTTGGGATTTAGCTTTGTCTAACAGTTTTCCAGTTGAAATGATGGTTAATCTATCCATGTGCTGTGAAATAAAGGAATTTTTTAAACATCTCTTCCTCTGCCACCCTGTCTCCTTTTGCCTTCAGTAAATGAATACACAGAGAGAATATATATGAATAAGCTGTGTTCTAAATGAAGTAGTTTTGCAAGATTCTTTTCCTTTAAAAAACTCCATATGAATTCTCTTTAACTAAAATTAATTTGCAATTTTATGCTTGCCATTGATACTGTCTTAATTCTATGTGAAAATGGTTCCAGCTCTAGAACAGAGTTGCATCTGTGTTGCATTTAAAAACATCCTCAAATTGATTCTTTGTCCATTACTGAAGAATAAACTAACCCAACCCATTCTACTCTGTGTACAGGTAGTCCTCGACTTAGGATCTCAATTGAATCCAAACTTTCTGTTGTTAAGTGAGACACCTGTTTTACTCCATTTTACAACATTTCTTGCCACAGTTATTGAGTGAATCACTGCAGTTGTTAAGTTAGTAACCCAGTTGTTAAGTGATTCTGGCTTCCCTGGAGATTGGAAAAGGTGATCACATCTGAATTTTGATCATGTGACCATGGGGATGCTGCTAAGGTTAGAACTGTGAAAAATGGTCATGTCACTTTATTCAGTTCCATTGTAACTTTGAAAGGTCACTAAATGAACTATTACTAGGCATACCCAATTCCTGCAACCGTTCTTCATATGTTTTTGTCTCCAGGCTTTTAATCATCTTAGTTGCTCTTCTTTGCACTTTTTCCAAAGTCTCAATATCTTTTTTGTAATGTGGTGACCAAAACTGGATGCAGTATTCCAGGTGTGATCTTATTAAGGGTTTATAAAGTGGTACTAATACTTCACGTGATTTTGATTCTATGCCTCTGTTTATACAAGCAAGAATAGTATTAGTTTTTTTGACTGCTGCCACACTGCTGGATCATGGTTAAGTGATTGTCCACTAGGACTCCAAAGTCCCTCTCACAGTTACTATTTCTGAGCCAGGTTTCGCCTATTTTTTACTTGTATCTTTGGTTTTCCTTACCTAAACGTAAAGTCTTGCTCTTCTCTACATTAAATTTCATTTTGTTGGATAGGTCCCATTGTTCAAGTTCGTCAAGATCCTTTTGAATCCTGAGCTTGTCTTCTGGGGTGTTGGCTGTTCCTGCCAGTTTAGCGTCATCTGAAAATTTGATGAGTTTCCTTTCTATTCCCTCATCTAAATCATTTATGAAGATGTTGAAAAGTACTGGGCCTAATACGGAGCCTCACTACTTATGAACTTCCATGTAGTTGTAATATCATTAAGAACTACTGGCTGAGTATAGATTGTCATCCAGTTACAAATCCATCTATTGGTGATGTTGTCTATCCCAGGGGTCTCCAACATTTTGGACCTCAAGGACCACCAAATTCATAATTTTAAATCCCGCGGACCACTGCGGGGGGAGGCTCAGCCACCTTTCAGGCCTATCTATCTGCTTCTGCGAGGCCTCTGGGTGGGAGGCCTGAGAGAAAGTGCCTGGTCCAGGCACACAGCCTGGAAACCTCTTTTGTGTTCCTTCTCTCAAGAAGCTTGGTCAATCTGAGTGAAGGAAAATGAAGACGGGCATACTGACGATGGCTTGCTGATGTTGGTGGGAAAGTCAGTTCCATATTCCAGAGCTGTAGCTGTAGTCCCTTCCCTCCCCCCTTCCCTCCCCTCCCCTTCCCTTCCCTCCCCTCCAGCGGTGGGTTGCTCCTGGTTCGGCCCGGTTCTTAGAACCGGTAGCGGCGGTAGCTGGAGGCTCCGCCCACCCTCCCGGGACACTTCTGTACATACACAGAAATGTTGCGCACACAAGCACGCTCACAAACCAGTACCAACAGGTTTTAGAACCTACTACTGCTCCCTTCCCCTCCCTTCCTACTTTCCTTTCCTTTTCTCTTTCCTTTTTTCTTTCCTTTCCTTTCCTGCACTCGGGTGGAGGAGCTGCTTCAGGATGACCAAAGGACCAGTCCAGTGACTACTACAGCTCTGGAATATGGAACTGGCCCGTGGTGGGTCTGGAAATCTCCGCCATAGGAGGTGGCACGTGCAATGTGCAATTTTGCAGGTGGTGCAACGTGCAAAAAGGAGCACAGCTCTCGCCAGTTGGAAAAAGGTAATGGTGCTGTTGCGGCGGGGGGAGGGGGCAGTTGAAGCAGGCCAAAACGGCAGTGGCAATGGCTGGAAGGTGCGGGAGAGAAACGCTACTTGCATTTGCATGGCATCAGCATTCTGGCTTCGCCATGGTATATTTGCGCCAGCTGGTGGTGCCAAGACAGCTCTTGTCTCCTGCCGCTTGGGACTTGGAGTGGTAAAGCGCATCCGGGAAGCACTTACAGCAGAGAGAGTCGGAGTCAATCCTAGATTTGCTGTCCATTTGCAGACCCTAGATTGACCCCCTGCAAACTCTCGTCTCTCAAGGAGCCCAGCTGAAGTATCCCGCGCCGCTTCAGCGAGCTCTCCTTGAGAGACGACAGTTTGCAGGGGGCCGATCTAGCTGCAACTACTCGCTTAACTATGGTGGCAAGATGGGTCATAAAGTGGGTGAAAGCTCACTGAACAGCTGTCTCTCTTAGCAAAGGAGATTTGGGGAATCCAGGTATCAGGGTTCCAAATAGCATCCAAAATTAAATCAGAGTCTGAGGCAAAGTATTCCTCAATGTTCCAATTTATTAACAGAGCCATGTTGGCACATCTGTGAGAAACCCGAATCTAAAGCTACATGGGTTTCTCCACCCAGTTTAAAGTTCATTCCCTTGCCCCCACACCCACAAGTTCATCACGTTGACCAGTCGTCTTTTGCCAACGTGTCCGTTACTCCCATCAGCTTCCGGGCAGTGCTGGACAAAGGATGACCTTGAGAATCTAGAAGGAATTTGATATGGCTACATCTCTACATCCCTTATGCAACAGCCCCTCCCAAGTTAACAGCAAGAATACATTCTAAAACATAAAGTGTGGCAGGCCAAAGTCTCCAATCAAAGATGGCTTCAGCCTGACAGGCGGCCTCCCCTCAAGAAAAAAGTGTGTCCTGCAAGGGAGAGAGAAAATATATTGTAGGGGGTTAATTCAGCATTTTTAACCACCCCTCCCCCCCAGGGGGACCCTTTGGCTTGTCTGGATATTTATCATAGAATTGCTTCACTAATCTATCAGCTTTCACTTTCCAATTTTTTACCCATGTGGATTCAGACAAAGGGTACCCCTTCCAATGGATCAGGTATTGTAATTGAGCCCTAAACATTCTGGAGTCCAAGATTTTTTTCACTTCATAATGTGTCTCCCCTTGTATTATTACAGGGGGAGGTGGTTGTTGGGTTTGTGGCCTTAAATTGGATCTGACCACCGGTTTTAGTAAGCTGCAATGAAATACTGGGTGGATTTTCCCCAGTATTCTTGGTAATGCAAGCTGTACAAAATTAATAATTTTGACTATTGGGAAAGGCCCCCAAAATTTTGGCCCTAGCTTTTTGCTGGGCATTCTCAATCGGATGTATTTAGTGGATAAGAAAACTTTATCCCCCACTTGGAAAGGGGTTGAGTGATCGGTGCTTGTCTGCTTGCTTCTTATAGGCTTCTGCAGCTTCAGCTAGTGCTTTCTTGGTATTTTCCCATCCTTTTCGCAGTGTTTCCATCCATTCAGCCAGGGACATCAAAGTGGGAGCTTCTGTAGGTAGTTCCGGCATGGGAACAAATTCCTGGCCTCTGGTGATCTGGAAAGGGGTTAATCCGGTGCTGCTGTGGACAGCGTTGTTATATGCTACTTCTGCAAATGGCAGCAGCTCCGCCCAATTGTCTTGTTGGTAATCTACATAACAACAGATGTATTGTTCCACCATTGTGTTCGTATGTTTCACTGCCCCATTTGTACTCGGATGAAAAGCCGAGCTGAGTCCCTGTGTGGATCCAATTGAGCGTAGGAATTCTCTCCAGAACTTGGCGGTGAACTGTACAGCTCAATCAGAGATGACTCTCTTTGGGACTCCATGTAAGCGGTAGATGTGCTTGAGGAACAATTTTGCTAGGTGTCTGGCTGACGGTAATCCGGAGCAGACAACGAAGTGGGCTTGCTTGGAAAACAAATCGATGACAGTCCAGATCACGGTATTCCCTTTACTATCTGGGAGTTCAACTATGAAGTCCATGGCTATTTCCTCCCAGGGTTTGCTGGGATTGGCCACTTGCTGCAGTAGTCCCGGCAGTTTCCTTGGCCGGTGTTTTCTGGTGGCGCAGGTGGCCCAGCTTTTCACGTAGTTCTCCACCTCGGTCTGCATCTTTGGCCACCAAAATTGCCTTCATGTTAGGTGGAGGGTGTTAGCGGAAGAATCAGTCCTCCGTAGGTCGATGGATCGTAGCTCCTTTGAAAACATACTTACTCAGAAAATAAAACCCGAGATTCAAATCTAATTAACAAAATATTTATTTCAGTAGAAAAGTAATAAAGAATTCTTATTAGGCTACATTGTATCGGCTAAGGAAATAAATCATTTCTACCTCCGGTAGAAATGGCGATGAGAAAGAAAGGAGGAAACCTCTGGAATGCAGGCATGCGTAATAGAATATATCATACGTCTGCTTGACCATAGATACAAGAAACAGTAGAAAAACATAGAGATGCACAACTGGCAATATTTCACATCGTGACACCCCTTCTTTGTCAGTTGGGCTAATATAATGTGTCACTCAACACACAGTAAATATCTGAGGTAATCATGCTGAGCAATAGGTAATGGTTTGTTCAGAATGTCAGCTATCTGATATTTTGTTGGCACATATTCTAACTTTATGAGACCTTGTCTTTCTGACTCTCTAACATTCTTGTAACGTATGTCAATGTGTCTGGACCTTAAACCTGTGAAGTGAGTCCTGGAAATGTAAACTACTGATTGATTATCTTCCATCACAGTGATCGGTTTTTCGGGCTTCATCCAGATATCTGTAACTAAGGCATCGAACCAAGTTAAAAAGTTGCACGCATCGGACACACATGCATACTCTGCTTCAGTTGATGAGCAGGAAATAAAACTTTGTTTTCTTACGTTCCAGTAAACTGGACATCCATTCAGGAACACTATGTAACCTGATGTGCTTTTTCTTGACTCCTTATCACTTGCCCAATCTGCATCTGTATAACAATACATGTCAGCAAAATCTGTATGTTCTGGTTCTAGCTTCAATTTGAATTGTTTTGTGTGTATCAAGTATCTCAATAACTTCTTAATACATGACCAGTGAAACTCTGTTGCTTTGTCTACATGTCTTGAAAGTAAATTAACACTAAGTGCTATGTCTGGTCTAGTCCATCCACTAATGTAAAGTAGTGAACCAATTACTGAACGATAGTGTTTGATCCTTGAACTCAGGACTATGTGTATCTTTCAAATTGTGAAAATCAGTTTGCATAGCTGTTTGTGTAGGCGTTGCATCTGTCATGTTGCATTGATGCAAAAGTTGATCTATCTTAGCTTCTTGTGAAAGGCTAAACCCCTTCTGTGTCTTTTCAATGTGAACTCCTAAATATTCATTGATGTGTCCTAATGATTTCAATGTGAAGTATTTCTGCAAACCTTTAACAAAATTCTCACTCATGTGTTTGTTTGGACCAATGTAAACAATGTCATCAACATAAACAAGAACAATTTCATTAATATTTCCATACCTTTTTGTGAACACGCATTCATCAGTGTCGGACTTAATAAAGCCCATTAAATTAAGTTTGTCTTTTAGACATGTGTACCACATCAGACCTGATTGTTTCAGACCATAGAGACTTTTGTTTAGGAACCAGGAATCCCCTTCTCGGTCCCGGAAGCCGGGAGCAGACCTAAAGTAGATTTCTTCATCTAGATCAGCATGTAGGTAAGCTGTTTCAACATCAAATTGGAAAACTTCAAGTCCAAGGATAGAAGCAGTGGTTAGAGCAATTTTCACACTTTAAGTTCGCACTGTAGGTGAGTAAGTGTTTGTGTAATCTTCAGGATAGCTTTGTGCGAAACCTTGTGCAACAAGTCTTGCTTTGTATAATAATTCACCATCTGGTTTTTGTTTGATTTTGTAGACCCATCTTGTGCCAATGACTTTTTGTGTGTTGGAGGTGTTGCAGATGTGTATACTTTGAGTTTCTGCAAACTATCCATCTCAACTTGCATGGCTTCATACCATTTTTGTTGTTCATCTTCAGAAATATATTTAATTTGTGAAAAGTTCTCCGGTGGGAGTGTAACATTACAGATCAATGGCGATGGTGTGTTTGTCAATTGCATTGTGTATCTCTTTGGTGGAATACCTTTTGTAGTTCTCTTGGAACGTCTCAGGACGATTGTCCAGTCGTCTTTCTTGTTGTCCACATCTCCATCAGCGTCGCTAGCTTCAGCATCCACGGCGTTGTAGGATGGGATATCAGGTGATGAACGTTAGTCATCTGGTTGCACTGTATCAACAATTTCAGTTCTAGGGAAATAAACTCCAGGGTCATTAGAATGTATCCTGGACCAATCTGTATCTTCTTCAAAATTAGCTGAATTAGAAATTGTTATCACATTGTGAGAGTCAATGAATCTTCCCCATTTAGAATTGCTATCAACACCCATATATCTCAGTCTCTTTGCTACTGGGCCACCTTTTCTTCTTTGGGCCAATGGAATGTTGACCATGGCATATGAACCAAAAATGTGTAAGTGTCTAAGATCTTGCTGGCGGCCATATAACATATAAAAGGGTGTTTGGTCAATGACACTGCTCCATGTGCGATTGACAATGTAATTTGCATACTGAACTGCTTCGCCCCAAAATGAGTGTTTGAGATTGGCATCTTCTAGGAGGCAGCGCATCATGGTTTGGAGGACCCCTTGCCGTCTTTCTGCGACTCCGTTGTGAGCCGGAGTGTATGGGGCAGATGTTTGGTGTAGGATACCGTTTCGTCGCATCCAATCCTGGAAACGCTGAGACGTGAACTCGGCACAACGATCACTCTGGATTCTCCGGATTCTCACTCCGTGTTGATTGTAGATTTGAACTGCAAAGTCTCTAAAGGTCTGAAAGGCTTCAGATTTTTCTTTCATAAGAAAGACATAACCATATCTAGAATGATTATCAACAATAGTTAAGAAATACTTTTTACCGCCAATATTTGGACCATAAGGGCCCACAATATCAGTATGAACCAAATCAAAAATGCGTGTTGACTTACGTGTAGCATGTTTTGGAACAGCTGCTGCCCTCGATTTTGCCTTTTTGCAAACAGCACAATCTAGATGTACCTTACATCCTTTGAAATTCAAACCTTGTGTGAAAAATGGCATACATTTAAGGACCTCAAAACTGGGATGGCCTAATCTTCTGTGCCATCTATGAATACACCTGTCATGTAAACGAAAACCTGTAAGTGAAGTTGCAGCATTAACATTAACATGAGGAACCTTAGGTTTGATTACCTGTTGCTTTGTGGCTTTAGGAGCCTTTGGAGTATTCACAGGATCTCTCTCTGGGGTATCTCTCTCTGAGCCTGTGATATTCTCTATTGAGATTTTTATATTTGCCTGAATTTGAGGTTCTGCCTTTGGCCTCAAATAGTAGACCTGACCAATCACAATTGTGTCAGCAACAATATGACCATCTTTAAAAATATAACTGGCGTTACCTAAATGAAGGACATAAAAATGCAAAACAGCAGATAAATGATTCTGACTGAGCAAATTACAATTAGCTGTAGGAATATAATAAACATCAGGTACCAGGGTACCTAACTCTTCAATAAAAACAGTCCCTTTTCCTTCAACTTTGAAAGGGTGGCCACCAAATGCGTACAGTTCACGATATTCTGGTTCAGGCTCATGTAGCTCTTTGAAAAGTTCTTTTCTGTAGGTAATGTGAACAGCCGCTCCACTATCGAGAGTCCACAAAAGAGAGCGGTCATATTTCTTTGGCTGTGTATCATTGGTGATTGCTAGCATGGTTTGTGGAGGTGGGAAATCACGCCTCGGACCGGGTCAGCGCTGTCCTCTGCCTCTGCTGCCTCTGGTGCTTTTCCTCTGGGCTGGTACTGGCGTCTGTAATCTTTTCTTCTGGGCTGGACAGGAACTTGAGTGCGTTGCAATTTAAGACAATTTCTACTTGTATGACCCACATGGTCGCAATATTGGCATCTTAGTACCTTTTGTGGAGAATTCTGGATTATGTCAAAAGTGCCCTCATGACGAAGCAAAGTAGTTATATCAGTGACCCAGGCTTTGTAGTTCTGTCCGGATTGCTTTAATTCTGCGTCGCCAACCAATGGAACAATTTGTGACTGTTGGGCGACTATTGGGGCCTGCACTGGTGCAGCCTGTGAAATCACTTGTGGCAAGGCTTGGGCCTGAGCAGGTTGAGGTGCTGCTTGAGGTGCCTGGACTGGCTGTTGTTGTACAACTAGTGCACCAGCTGGAGCTGGTTGCAAAATTGGGGCTGCAGGAGGTGCCTGGACTGGCTGTTGCTGAGGGGCAGCAATAAGTGGTGGCGCTGGAGCAGGCAAAAGTTGGGCTGCCACAGCTGGTGGCGGCCCTGGAGCAGGCACAGGTTGGGCCCCTGGTGTTGGAGTAGGAGGTGATCCAGCTTGTGGTGGATGCACAATTTTGGCTGCCATAGGTTGGGCAGGTTGAACAGGCTGGGCCTGCACAGGTTGGCCAGCTAAAAAAGGACGCTGCATTAATGCATCTAGTCTCATTTGATTCATTGTGTTCTGAGCCTGCAACATTTTTAATTCTTCATTTTGTTTATACAAGAATCCACTCTGTTTATGCAAAATTTCATTTTGTTCCTGAAGTACTTGGAGAAATGCAAAGTCCCTTTCATCAAAAAATTTCTGCCCATGTGATTGTGGCCAGGGTATCTGGCCATAAGTTAAATTTATTTCTCTTTCAGCACTTGTCTGCCCTATGGAAGACGTTCGTGGGCTGGCAATTTGCTGCCTATAAAAGGATGCCACCTCATCTTGTGGGACATTAGCTTGAGAGATTTTTGGAATAGCTTCTAAACATGTAGAATTTCCCCCAGGGAGAAAAGGGGTGCCTTTAACATAGTGCACTGACCTTTGAAAAAGTTCTAGTCCAGCTTTTATTTCTGCTTGGGCTTCTAAAATCATTTTTTCGGTCTCTGTCTGTTTTCCAGTGGCGGCAGCATGTGTAGGAGTCATTTGCACAGATAACTTGGAAATTCCTTTTGTAGGACTCAAAACAGCTTGAATTCTTTCTTTGAAAGGATTTTTCTCCTTTTCTTTGTCTAAAAACAGATCAAGGATATTTTTTTTCTTACAGTAAAGGCATTTTGGAAGATTTTATGAGCTAGCTCTCCTCGGAGGCAATAAAGACTTTTTAGTTGCTTCTGTTTCTATCTTATCTCCGTTTGTGGACATGGCTGGTCATAAATCTCTCTAATTAGCTAACTATCCTAAAACGCAATAAAACTTTCAAAGGAAGCCATAAATCTTACAACCATCCTCTGCTACCATGTTAGTGGAAGAATCAGTCCTCCGTAGGTCGATGGATCGTAGCTCCTTTGAAAACATATTTACTCAGAAAATAAAACCCGAGATTCAAATCTAATTAACAAAATATTTCAGTAGAAAAGTAATAAAGAATTCTTATTAGGTTACATTGTATCGGCTAAGGAAATAAATCATTTCTACCTCTGGTAGAAATGGCGATGAGAAAGAAAGGAGGAAACCTCTGGAATGCAGGCATGCGTAATAGACTATATCATACGTCTGCTTGACCATAGATACAAGAAACAGTAGAAAAACATAGAGATGCACAACTGGCAATATTTCACATCGTGACAGAGGGTTTTTAGGAATCCAAAGTGTCCTCCTAGTTTGGAGTCGTGACTTTGCTGGAGCACTTCTAACCTGAGGCTGGCAGGCACATATAGTTTGGACTCCTTCCAAGCCAAGCCTTCTCTCATGGTCAGGATCCCCCTGTTTTTGAGCCAGGGGTCGCTAGGCAGGGCTGCCTTCAATTTTGCGGTCCACTCTTCCTGGCTCCATGTGCTCGGCCATCTGATTTGGCCTCTAGTGAGGACAGGGGCTGCTAATTCCCCCTCTGAAGGGGCAGTGCCTGCTGCTTCTTTTGGTGAGGAGGGGATGGCCGAGTGGAACTCCTCTTCTCTTTGGCTGTCATATTGTGGCTTTCTGGATAAAGCATCAGCCAGTAGGTTTTCCCCCCCTGGAATGTGTTTCAGTTCGAATTTGAATCGCCTAAAGTATTGTGCCCAGTGTACTTGTTTGGGTGAGAGTTTCCTGGGGGTTTTCAGGGCTTCGAGGTTTTTATGGTCTGTCCATACCTCGAACTGTACCTTGCTCCCTTCTAGGAATTGCCTCCAAGTAAGCAGCGCCCAACGAACGGCATAGGCTTCTTTTTTCCAGATGGCCCATCTGCTCTCGGTTGCTGTGAGTTTTTTTCAAAACATAAGCACATGGCAGGAGTTGGCCTTTCTCATCTTTCTGTAACAGCACCGCCGCCACCGCTACATCGCTGGCGTCTGACTGGATTATGAATTGTCATTCTGGGTCAGGGTGCTGTAAAATTGGTTCTTGGGCAAAGAGCCGCTTCAGCCTTTCGAATGCTTTTTGGCATTTCATGGTCCAGCCAATCGGCTGGTTGGGCTTTGGCTTGGTGGTGATTGGCCAGTTTTCAGCAGTTCTGTCAGTGGCAGCGCCACTTCAGCGAATGATGGGATGAATTGCCGGTAGAAGTTGGTGAAGCCTAAAAAGCTTTGAAGTTGCTTGCGAGTGCGTGGGGGCTGCCAATCCAGCACTGCTTTCACTTTTCCTGGGTCCATCTCTATTTCCTCCTTGGAGATACCATACCCTAGTCTAGTGAGGTTTTGTGGAATTCGCACTTGGAGAGTTTTGCGTATAGCTTGGCGGCTAGAAGTTTTTCCAAGACTTGTCGCACTAATTTCACGTGCTCTTCCAGTATCTCGCTAAAGATGAGAATGTCATCCAAATAAACGAGCACCCCCTTGTACAAGTGGAGGTGGAGCACTTGTTGATGTATTGCATATAGACCGCAGGGGCTCCTTGCAGTCCAAAGGGCATGACTCTAAATTGGAAACTCCCCAGTGGGCAGTTGAAAGTGGTCTTCCATTCATCCCCCTCTCTGATTCGTATGCGGTAGTAAGCTTCTCTCAAGTCTAGCTTGCTAAATATCTTGCGTTTGGACAAGTGGTTCAGCAAGTCTTTCATGAGAGGGAGGGGGTAGGTGTTTTGCACACATACGGCATTGATCCCACGAAAATCAACGCATAATCTGACCCCCCCCTGTCTTTTTTCTCTTTGAAGAACACGGGGGCAGCGACCCTCGATTTTGCTGGTTGGATGAAGCCCCGCTCCAAGTTGGCATTGATGTATCTTCTCAACTCTCCCAGTTCCTTCAGGGTCATGGAGTACATTTTGGGTTTTGGGAGCGTGGCTCCCGGTTCAAATTCTATCGCACAGTCCGTAGGCCAGTGAGGGGGGAGGTAGTTGCAGTCTTCCTCACTAAACACCCCCTCTAGGTCTCGTTAATTCTGCCAGCACTTATTAGGAGCCTGGGGGAGTGGTCTCCCTTGCGAGGGCTGCCAGCTACGGATGATTTGCGCCCAGGGGCATTATCTTCTCCTGGTGGCTCTGATTTTTTGAGGGGGGTGTAGGCCCGATGTGCAGGGTTAGCTTCCGATACCCATCCTCCCATTTTATGATGGGGGCCAGCCGCAGGATGATTGCTTCCGACATTTTTGGGGCAACTATGAACCGGACAAGTTGTGGTGGTGTCCCATTTGCAAGTCTACCAACTCTGTGAGGAGAGTGGTGGGGGTTCCCCCAATTAGCAATCCGTTCACCTGTTGGAACCAGATGGGGGTTGCTAGGGGCCTGGTGCGGATCCATAGCTTCTTTACCACTGCTTTGCTGATTAGGCACCTCGAACAGCCCGTGTCTATCATAGCATCTACATCTCCCTCCTTCCCCATCTCTGGCACCATGATTTTTGCTGTTATGAGGAAGGGACGAACTGCTTCACTTATCATCGGGTCATCTTTGCCACTGCCTCGCTCGTCCCATCTCGGGGGCAATTCCTCCGCTGACAATGTCTCGGCATCATCAGAGGGGTAGGGGACTCCTCCGCTTGTAGGACCAAACGTCCCAGCTCCGATGGCTTCGTAGGCTTCTTTTTGGGCCCTGGAGGTGGCCTGGCCCTTGGTAGCATGATGGGGGCTGGCGCCATGCACTTGGAAGCTCGATGGCCGGCTTGGCCACACCAATAGCATTTCACACCCCTAGTTACTTCTGGGCTTGGGCCCAGGGCTTGTCTCAGAGAGATCCAACATCCCAAAGGCCTTCTAGCTGTCCAGTTGGCGGGAGGTTTTTCCCGTCTCAGATTGCATGATCCAGAGTGATGGCGGTGGCATACCACTCTTGGATCCTACACGGGACCCCTCTGAGCTCACACGCCTTCCTTAATTCGGGATCTAGGGCATCTCGGAACATGTGCACTAAAAGCCATTCGGACCAATCCCACACTTTCCCAACTGCTCTTCTGAATTCCCAATTATTTCTCTGGGCGACCCGCTTGCTTCAACCTCTGAATTTTTGTTTCAGCTTCCACGTGTTGGGCCGCATTGTGGAACCGGACCCTCATTAATTGGACAAACTCATTTGCATCATCTAGCTCAGCGGCCGCTTCATCATGGATTTCTGCCACCCACTCCGCGGCTTCCCCCTCATTCATCCCTTCGGTTATTCTGTCAATCAGCTGTCTGTCTGACTGGAACTGTGCCCTGTATCCATCAACATATGCCCACACGGTGGAGAAAATAGGCCAGCTTCTATTTGGGTCCCCATCAAGCGTTGCCCGGAACCGAGGGGGTGGCTCTTGGGGCGGCAGGGTGGTGGCTTGCATGTGTGCGGTCGGCAGAGCGACGGCTTGCTGCAGGGGCCCTCCAATTAGCCCCCCAACTGGCTGCAGCTGTTGGCCTGCTCCCGGCGTGGCCCCGTTCACGGGGAGGGGTCCCTGCGCTTGCGGTGGGGCTTGTGCGGCAAGACCGGGCATCGCGGGGGCTGCTGCGCCGCTCCACACAATGGCGCAAGGTTGGGTTGCTGGGGGGACCCCAGCATCCATTGGCATTGCGCCCATCCCATTCCAGGGAAGAAAGCCCACCCAGCTGGGGCTTGCCACGGCGGCGTTAGTCTGAGGTTTGGCGGCTGGGCTGGAGTTGGCAACCTCCACCTTCCCTGCTGCCAAGTTTGAGGGTTCCCTAGTCCAGCTTGGTGGGTCGCCCTCTGTTCGGGGTGAAGGGTAGTCCACGTAGGCTTCGCCCCGATGGAGAGATCCTCTGGGGTCCCACTTGCCGCGGTGTGGAAAGAGGCTGTGTCCCCACTCAACTGAGGCCCCAGGTGCTTCCTTGGGAAGGAGAACATGGGTTGGGCCAGGTTCCATCTAGTGGCTTCGGTTCCTGATTGGGGATTTGTCCAACTTACGCTTAGGCGTCCAAACTGGTCATGGAGATCCATCAGCGATTGACTGCGAGACAGTCGCTGGGATCCCTCGCCTTCGGAGTGCCCTGTAAACGTGATCTTCTGTTGCCCCCACTCATGGGCTGAGGCTAACCCCACGCCCAGGTGAGGCTCCCATGCTCGCTTGGGAGGATAGGACTCAGCCCCCCAACTGCACCTTGAGAGGTCCGCTCCGGCTGAGAGAGGGGCTCAGGGGCCGGTGGTTTGTGCCTAGCCACCGACTGGCTTTCTCTCTCCGCGGCCTCCATGGGAGCCCCAAATTCCGGGAATGGAGAGTAGAGGCTTCTGACGTGTCCAGTCGATTCGTCCTCTACTTGTTCCCTGGCGGCTTGCTTCTTCTCCTCCATCTTCCCTGAGTCTTTGCACCACCCGGTGCTGGGTCGGTGCTGGGGCTCAGGACCCGGAACAGCACCCCGGGGTTTGGGATAGCTGGATGAGTTTTTTAAAGGAGATTCGGGTTAGTGTCAGGGTTCCAAATAGCATCCAAAATTAAACCAGAGTCTAAGGCAAAGTATTCCTCAAAGTTCCAATTTATTAACTGAGCCATGTTGGCACATCTGTGAGAAACCCGAATCTAAAGCTACGAGGGTTTATCCACCCAGTTTAAAGTTCATTCCCTTGCACCCACACCCACAAGTTCATCACATTGACCAGTCGTCTTTTGCCAATGTGTCCGTTACTCCCATCAGCTTCCGGGCAGGTGCTGGACAAAGGATGACCTTGAGAATCTAGAAGGAATTTGTTATGGCTACATCTCTACATCCCTCATGCAACAGCCCCTCCCAAGTTCCCACAGCAAGAATACATTCTAAAGCATAAAGTCTCCAATCAAAGATGGCTTTGGCCTGACACCAGATTTACTTAGCGACTGTGTGACTCACTGAAGAGCTGCAACTACTCGCTTAACGGTGGCAAGACTGTTTGTAATGTGGGTGAAAGCTCACTGAACAGCTGTCTGACTGACTCCCCACCAAAGAGTTTGCTTCATTTGTTTTCTGCTTCCCTGACAGATTGGAGAGATCGGAGAGTAAGGGATTGCAACAGTTATAAGCAGGCATGAATGGGGAATATGCAAGGCTATCTTTATAATATGTTTCGGGCTGCCAATGTAAATACATTCCATTTGAGATATATCATATTTTTCAGACTACAAGACCCACTTTCCCCGTCCCCCCAAAAGGGGTGGAAATGTCTGTGCATCTTATAGAGTGAATATTGTGGTGGGGGAGGGGGGTTGGTGCGGCACCAATCAGCTGTTCTAGGCGGCGGGGATTGCCACCGCCTATCGCTGCCACTGCTATCCATTCACCAGTGATTGGGCCACGGCAAAAGGGCCACGGTGAACGGGCCATGGCGATCCCCACCGCCTAGAACAGCTGATTGGTGGTATTCCAGGAGGCAAATCCAATCATCAATCAGCTGCTTGGCAGTGAAGGCTCCAGTGTTCCCTGGCAGCGGCGGCAGCGGCTCAGCTCAGTTGACCAGTGGTGGGCGCAACAGAGTGGAGTCCTGACGAGCCACATGTTGGGGCTGCAATAACGTGCTGAAGTTGACTTTGCTGTTTGCTGTAAGGACGCTAGCCAGATGAATACCATATTGATGCTGGAATGTAGAGGCAGATTTTTTTTTCTTGTTTTCCTCCTCTAAAGCTAATGTATGTCTTATAGTCCGGAACATCTTATAGTCCGAAAAATACGGTATTCCTCACTGTGTACTATGACTGGTAGTGGAGAGGGTTGCTTGGATCTTAGCATACTTGGAGAGGCTTCCTTAGAGAGTAAGGATGTGAAAGACTGGATGCACTTTCATTATGGAGGCAATTGGAGGTGGAAGACTACAGGGTTGATTTGTCAGAGACATTGAATGACCCCACAAATTTAGCATCTAGCTTCTTGGAAGGTCTGACCCCTCGGGTTTGGTTCCAGCTTGCTCTGCCCGAGTATCTGGTAATCAGGGTATTCAGGGCCCTGGGCTCAAGCTGCTGCTGTTGAATGCCAGGTCGATTACCAACAAAGCATCCCTCGTACGGGATTTAATCCTGGAAGAGGGGGGGGGGACCTGGCATGCATTACTGAGACCTGGCTGGGCCAGGAGGGGGGGTTCCCCTTTCCGAGATGTGCCCGGATGGGTTATCAGTTCAGCATCAGCCACGACCCCAGGGAAGGGGTGGAGGAGTGGCTATTATAGCTCGCCAAAATCTATGTCCTTGTAGGAGCCCTGCCCCGGAGATTGTTGGGTGTTAGACGCTCCTTCTGAAGTTGGACTTAGGGGTTCAGGTGGGCCTTTTGCTAACGTACTTGCCTCCTAGCTGCGTTGCAAAGGCCCTGCCTGTTCTGCTGGAGGCGATAGCGGGGCTGGCGATTTGAGTTCCCCGGGCTGATGGTGCTGGGGGACTTCAACCTGCCATCGTCCGGCGAAACCTCGGAGGCAGTCCAGGAGTTCATGGCTTCCATGACAACCATGGACCTGACCCAAATAGTTCAGGGTCCGACTCATGAGGGAGGTCACACGCTTGACCTTGTGTTTCTCTCAGGGCAGTGGAGAGATGATCTGAGGCTGAGGGGTTTGGTCACAGCACCCTTGTCGTGGTCAGATCATTTCCTTCTGAGGTTGGATTTCATGGCACCACTCCTCCACCACAAGGAGGCGGGACCGATTAAGTGGTTCCGCCCCAGGCGTCTAATGGAATCTTAGGGATTCCAGAGGGAACTTGGGGAAATACCTGAATCCCTGGTACACAATTCATCTGAGACTCTAGTGGCTGCCTGGAAGCGGGCGGCAATGGGGGCTCTAGATCGAATTGTGCCTTTGCGGCCTCTCCGCAGCAGTGGATCCAGGAGAGCTCCTTGGTTTACCAAGAAACTCTGGGAGATGAAACGCCAAAAGAGACGCCTAGAGTGACGATGGAGGGCCAGTAAAGCTGAATCTGACCGGACACTATTAAGAACTTTCATTAAGTCTTACTTAGTGGCGATACGGGCAGCAAAATGTTCGCATTTTTCCGCTCTTATTGCATCCGGCGATTCTCACCCAGCCGCCCTGTTTAGGGTGACTCGCTCCCTTCTTGCTAAGGAGGGAGTTGAAGAACCCTTACAGGGCAGAGCTGAGGAATTTTCTCAGTTTCTGGCAGATAAAGTCACTCAGATTCGGACAGACCTAGACTCCATTTGGACAGGGCAAGCCGAGATGACAGGGGTGAGTCTTAGTCCTGTTATATGGGATGAATTTGAGCCTATCACTCATGATGATGTGGACAAGACCATAGGAGCGATGAGTGCCTCCACTTGTTTATTGGACCCGTGCCCCTCCTGGCTGGTTTCTGCCAGCAGGGAGGTGTCACGTGGCTGGCTCCAGGCTGTTGTGATCGCATCTTTGAGAGAGGGATCCATCCCACAGCCCTTAAAAGCTGATTTAAAGAACTTCTGTCCAGTCTCCAACTTGCCTTTTGTGGATAAAGTTGTTGAGAAAGTGGTGTTGCTCCAGCTCCTATGGTTATTGGAGGACACTGATTATCTAGATCCCTTTCAATCAGGCTTCAGGCGCGACTACAGTACGGAAACTGCTTTGGTCACCCTGATGGATGATCTCTGGCGAGCCCGGGATAGTGGTCATTCCTCCATCCTGGTGTTTCTTGACCTCTCAGCGGCTTTTGATACCATTGACCATGGTATCCTTCTGCGTAGACTCGGCGAGGTGGGAGTGGGAGGCACCGTTTTACGGTGGTTCTCCTCCTACCTCTCCGATAGGACGCAGTCGGTGTTGACAGGAGGGCAGAGGTCGGCCTCTAGACCCCTGATTTGCGGGGTGCCTCAGGGCTCGGTCCTCTCGTCCATCCTGTTTAACATTTCCATGAAACCGCTTGGTGAGATCATCCGACGACACGGGGTGAGGTATCAGCAGTATGCTGATGATACCCAATTGTACATCTCCACCCGTGTCAGTTCAGGGAAGCAGTCGATGTAATGTGCCATTGCCTGGACAATGTTAGAGTGTAGATGGGAATGAATAGGCTCAAACTCAATCCTGACAAGACTGAATGGCTGTGGATATTGCCCCCCAGGGATCATGTCAACTTCCCCTCCTTGGTTCTTGGGGGAGAAAAATTGACTTCCTCGGAACGAGTTCACAATTTGGGTGTTCTCCTAGACCCACAGCTAAAATTGGAGCAACATCTGTCAGCTGTGGCTAGGGGGACCTTTGCACAGGTCCGTCTCGTGCACCAATTGCGACCCTACTTGGAGAGGGAGGAGCTGAGATAGCGCAGTGGTTAAAAGCAGCATTGTGACCTTCAGCTGATTGCTAGTTCAGTAGTTCAGCTGTTCAAATCTCACTAGGCTCAAGGTTGACTCAGCCTTCCATCCTTCCGAGGTGGGTAAAATGAGGACCCAGATTGTTGGGGGCAATATGCTGAACTCTGTAAACCGCTTAGAGAGTGCTGTAAAGCACTATGAAGCGGTATATAAGTAAAGTGCTATTGCTATTGCTTTGCTCACAGTCACTCATGCCCTTGTCACCTCAGGGCTAGACTACTGTAACGCGCTCTACATGGGGCTACCCTCAAAGAGCATCCGGAGACTGCAATTAGTACAGATTGCAGCTGCGCGAGCTGTGGTGGGTGTTCCGAGATATACCCACGTAACACCTATCCTCCGCCAGCTGCATTGGCTGCCTATTAGTCTCCGGTCGCAATTTAAGGTGTTGGTTTTGACCTTTAAAGCCCTACATGGCTCAGGACCAGGTTACCTCCGGGACCGCATCCTACCACATACCTCCCTACGACCAGTGAGGTCCCACAGAGTTGGCCTCCTCCAGGTCCCATCAGCCAAACAATGCCGGTTGGCGGGTCCAAGGGGGAGAGCCTTCTCTGTGGGAGCCCCATCTCTCTGGAACCAACTCTCACCAGAGATCCGGACTATCCCCACTCTACTGGCCTACCGTAAAGCCGTGAAAACATGACTCTTCCAGCAGGCGGGGTGAAGAAGATCGGATTCCCCCATGTATGAATGGTTTTAAAGTAGTGTAATGTTTTAAAATTATTTTATTGTATTGTTCTTATTTCTGTTGTACGCCGCCCTGAGTCCTACGGGATTGGGCGGCCTATAAGACCTTTAAATTTAATTTAATTTAATTAAATTGAAGATGCTAAGAACTTGGAAGGGAGCCAGACCTTGTCCCCTACTGCTATGGGCAGGCCCTCCAGCCTGTGGGCATCTCTTGTAAGACAGTTTTACTTGGTTGAGTTGTTGCTTCAAGAGGGCTTAAGCAGCAAATTGCTCCTTTAAGAAATCAACTGCCCCTCAGATAGTTGAGTCCAGGGCAGGGTGGTCTGGTAACATTTTCAAGTGTGTGCCAAACATGGCTTGGAATGGGGTCATTGAAGTTGATGAGTGTAGCGATTTGTTGTAAGAAAATTCTACAAGTGGCAACAACAATTTCCAGTTGTCCAACAATTATGACTGTAGGTTTAATAGCACCTCAAATACTGTTGGAGGAGCTAGTTATGCTTCTAAGCCTCACCATTTGTGGCAGGGCAATGGGCTGAAGAGAGATTGACCTTGACATTTAGGAGCTGGAATAATGTGTTTCAAAATCTGGATTGGAACTGTACGCTTCTATCTGAAACCAATGCTAAGACCATGCCATGGTAGCAAAAGATGTGGTTTAGAAAAAACTGGTCTGTGCCTTTGGCATTGGGTAAGTCCTTGTAGAGTATGAAATGAGCCATCTTGGTGAAAAGATCTAGCGCCACCAAAATGGTAGTGAAATGGGGAGTGGGGTAAATCAGTAATGAAATCTAGAGAGACTGTATGTCATGGATGGGCAGATGTTGGGAATGACCACAAGAGTCCTGCAGGCTTCTGATAGGGAGGTTTGATCCTCCTGCATGTGTGGCAAGAGATCACATATTCCTTGAAGTCTCTTGCCATCTCAGGTCACCAAAAGTCTCTTAAGGTTCTGTGCAGAGTTTGAAAACACCCTTATGCCTCGCTGTCTGTTACAGCAAAGCTACAATACCTCTTCCTTGCAAGGTGGCGGAACTACTAATCTACCCTTGTGTTTTAAGACTCCTCTCTCCTTATGGTACCTGCTGAATCTTTCTTGAGTTCATCCACCCAGGCCTGTGAGAAGCAGTCTAAATGTTGCTGGGCTTTTATCCTGGTGATTAAGTTTTGGTGTGATTGGGTAGTTCCTAACCTCTCAGTGGATGCTGGTTGCTGTCGAGGCCAGAAATGCAAAGGCTGTAGAATTGTTCCTGGTACAGGAGTCTGTTGAACTTGAGACTATTCTGGTTTGCAAGGGAGTGCATCTGGCATCAAGTTTTTTGAGCCTGGGAAGTATTGAATGTAAAAATTAAAGTGTGAGAATCTGATGGCTCCATCTGATTTGTCTGGGTGAAGGCAGCTTGGTCTGTTGCAGGGTGTCCAGATTTTGATGGTCTGTGTTGACGTCTATGGGAAAATATGCTCCTTCCAAAAAGTGTCTCCCATGTCGGAATGTGGATTTAACGGTCAGGAGCTCTTCATTGATGAGTTCCAATCAAGGCTCTAGAGAAGAAAGTGCAAGGTAAGAGATTATTTTCTCCCTCCCTCTTTTGTGGAAGAACAGCTCCATTGGCAACTTCTGAAGCGTTTGTTTGAAGCACAAGTCTCTTTGATGGGTCTGGATGCCAGATTGCAAGGACTGATGCCATTGGGTCTCAGGCACTGTTCCTTAGGAAGACCACTGGAACAACTACTGCCCCTCTTTGTCAGGGTTCCAAGTAATAGATCCATTGCAAGCAAGAACTCCGAGGCAAGTAGATTTCTCAAAGAATAGCTTTATGGAAATATCAAAGTAAATGTTTTTCACCTCAACCCCAAACAGTCAGTCACATGGCCCAATCAAGGCAATGTCCGTAGGTCTGGTGACATCACTCCTCCTTCCCAGGTGTGAGAACCTCCTTGGTTCCCAGGGGAAAGTATTTTATTTTGACTACACAGCCTCAGCTATCTCTAATCCCCCCCTCCCTATCCCTCGCTCCAGTGTGGCAACGCTGAAGCTCCAAGATGGCTTTGGCAAGGTCAGCTTCAGGGTTGACAGGCTGCCCCCCCCCTCAATTGAAGAGGATTTCCTGCAAGATAAAAACATACAGAGGAAATTTAGTCAAAGCTCACCTCAACCCCCTCTTCCTCCCCCTGGAGGCCCCTTAGGCTTCTGAGGGAATTCATCATGAAACTGTTTAATCAACCTATCTGCCTTTACATCCCAGCTCTTGATCCACATGGCCTCAGAAAGGGGGTATCCCTTCCAATGCACAAGGTACTACAATCGGCCCCTATGCATCCTTGAATCCAAAATAATCTTCACCTCATAATCCGTCTCCCCCTGCACAACTATTGGCTTTGGGGCTGCCCGATCTACCAGCCTGATCAGGGAGCCTACCGCCGGCTTTAACAAGCTACTGTGAAAGACCGGATGCACTTTCCCTAGCAGGCGAGGGAGTCTAAGCTGCACTGTGACTGGGTTAATTATGTTTTTTATTGGGAAAGGGCCTATGAACTTTGGTACCAGCTTCTTACAGGGGAGTTTTAGTTTAAGATACTTTGTTGAGAGGTAAACCTGAAATGGCTCTTGGGGTCTACGGTGTTGGTCCACTTGTGTTTTATAGGTTTTTGCCGCTTCCTACAGAGCACGCTTGGTATTTTCCCATCCCTCCTTCAAAGAGTCCATCTATTCATTTAGGAATACTGAGGAGGGGGGGGTTCCCTAGGGAGCTCGGGCATGGGGACAAACTCCATGCCGCTAGTGATCTGGAAAGGGGTTAGACCAGTACTGCATTATTGTATGCCACTTCAATGAACGGCAGCAGCTCTGCCCAGTTAGACTGTTGACATAACACCTCAAATACTGCTCCACCATAGCGTTTGCTCGTTCTGAGGCCCCATTTGTACTCAGATGAAAAGCCAAACATGTCTGGGTTCCAAGTAACACCCCCAACAAAAGAAGACTCCAAGGCTTGAAGTTCCTCAAAGTTCCATTTTATTAGAGATGTCATATTGGAACATGTGGGAAAACCCAAATCTGAAATCTTCCAGGTTTTCCCACCCAAAAGAAAATCCAAGACCCTGCCCCAGCACCCACATGTGCATCACATGGTCCAATCAAGGCACAGGCCCAACTGGAGATGCCTCCCAGTCACACCCCTCCAGGTGCAGGGCAGAATGTCCTTGACTCTCGGAGAAAGGAATGTTATTATGACTATATATCTCCCCAGCTCCATACAATCCCCCTTCCTGGTTTCCCACAGCACTAAATGTGGCAGGCCTGAAGATCCAATGCCCAAGATCTTCCAGGCCTGACAGAACTAAGCCCTTGCAAGGACCCAATGGACTTAATAAATTACCTCCAGAACCTTGCGCTGAACTGGACCCCCATGTCAGAAATAATTCTATGTGGGACGCCATGCAACCTGTAAATTTCCTTAATGAATAGCTTAGCCAGTTTTCTCGCTGAAGTGATCACAGAGTAGGCAGTGAAGTGAGCTTGTTTTGAGAATAGGTGTATCACAATCCAGATGACCGTATTCCCATATTCCCACCACTTTCAGGGAGCTCAACAATAAAATCCATAGCGATCTCCTCCCAGCCATTTGCTGCAGTAGCCCCGGGGGTCTCCCTGGTCTTTTTTTCATGGCTGTGCACATTGCACAACTTTTGACATAGTCCTCAAGTTCTTGGGCAACCAGAACTGCCTTCTGGCCAAGTGCAAGGTTTTTAAGTAACTGAAATGTCCTTCCTGCTTGGAGTCATGGGTCTGTTGGAGAACTTGAAGTTGCAGGTAGGCACGTACAGCTTTGAGCCTTTCCAGGCAAGTCCATCCTTTAGGGTCAGTGCTTCCTTGTTCTTGTCGTATCATGGGTTAGCAGGCAGCTCATTTTTTAACTTCTTAGCCATCCCTCCCCCGCTCAGTGCTCCTTCCGGCCTGGCTTGGCCGTGGGTCGTAGCTTGGGAGGTACGTTGGGAAGGGGGAATTAGGGTGTGAATCACCTCTGTCAGGCTTGGAAGCCATCTTTTGCATTGAGCCTTCAGGCCTGCCACATTTACTGCTGTGGGAAACTGGGAGGGGGGATTGTATGGAGCGGGGTGATATATAGTCATAATAACATTCCTTTCTCAGAGAATCAAGGACATCTTACCCTGCACTTGGAGGGGTGTGACTGGAAGGCATCCTCAGTTGGGACGGTGCTTTGATTGGACCATGTAATGGACATGTGAGTGCTGGGGCAGGGACTTGAACTTTCGTTTGGTGGGGAAACCTGGAAGCTTTCAGATTCAGGTTTTCCCAGATGTGCCAATATGACATCTCTAATAAAATGGAACTTTGAGGAACTTCAAGCCTTGGGATTTTCTTACGTTGGGGGTGTTACTTGGAACCCCAACACTCTTCATATTTATTTATTTATTTATTTATTTATTTATTTATTTATTTATTTATTTATTTATTTATTTATTTATTTATTTATTTATTTATTTATTTATTTATTTATTTATTTATTTGTGACATTTATATACCGCCTCACAGCGCAAGCACTCTCTAAGCGGTTTACACCAGTAAGCAATGTATATTTACATTGCCCCCAACAATCTGAGTCCTCATTTTACCTACCTCGGAAGGATAGAAGGCTGAGTCAACCTTGAGCCGGTGAGATTTGAACCGCTGACCTGCGGATCATAGTCAGCTAAAGTGGCCTGCAGTACCCCTCTCTAACCGCTGCGCCACCTCGGCTCTTTGCTGTCGTATTGTGGCTTGCGTGATACGGTGTCTGCCAGACGATTTCTCTCCCCCCCCCCCCCCGGATATATTTCAGCTCAAAGTTGAACCTTTTGAAGTATTGTGCCAGCGGACTTGTTTGGGAGAAAGCCTTTTGAGTGCTTCTAGGTTTTTGTGGTCAGTCCACACTTCAAATGGGACCTGGCTGCCCTTGAGGAAGTGCCTCCAGGTCAATAAGGCCCATCAAACTGCGTAGGCTTCCTTCTCCCACAGTGCCCACCTCTTTTCGGTCTCAGTCAGTTTTTTGGAGTTGTAGACACATCGCTGTAAATCACCATTTGCATTTTTTTGAAGGAGGATGGCCGCGATGGCTTGAACAGCAAAGGGCTGTTCTGTGTCAGGGTGCTTGAGGGTTGGCTTCTTGATAAACAGGATTTTTAGCATTTTGAATTCCCATTGGCATTCTAAAGTCCAGTTAAGGCGTTGGCTGGACCGTGGCTGTTGCGGACATCCCCCCCCCCCAATTTTTAAGAATTCCATAATGGGCAGGACAATCTCTACAAAGGACGGGATGAATTGCCAGTAGAAGTTGGCGAATCCGAGGAAGCTTTGCAGGTGTCTTCTGGTGCGTGGGCAGAGGTGGGTTGCTCCTGATTCAAACCGGTTCTATAGAACCGATAGCAGGAATTTCCCCCCATTTGCCGAACCGGGAGCAATGGCCAGCTGGCCATGCCCCCGAACTGGCTCTCTCGGCGGTGGCATAGGCACTGCCATCTTGCTTTTGGCTTCTGCGCACACGCACACGCAGAAGCTGTTTTTGGCTTCTGCGCATGCACGGAAGCTGAGTTTTCAGCACTGCGCATGTGCACGCCCACGCAGCACGGGAAGAAGCGAACCGGCAGTGAGTTAAGTTAAAACCCACCCCTGTGCGTGGGGGTTGCAAGTCTAGGATCACTTTCACTTTGGCTGGATCCCTCTCCACCCCCTCGTTTGACACTCGGTAGCCCAGGCAGTCTAGGTTAGTCTTGTGAAACTCACATTTTGACAGCTTCGCTTATAGCTTTGCTGCAAGAAGTTTTTTCAAAACCTGGCGTACTAGCTTGGTGTGCTTCTCTAGAGTCTCAGTGAAGATGAGAATGTCATCCAAATATACTGCAACCCCCTTATACAGGTGATAATGCAGCACCTTGTTTATTAGCTGCTTGAAAACCGCAGGGGCTCCCTGCAGTCCGAAAGGCATCACTTTGAATTGGAAGCTGCCCTGGGGGCAGTTGAAGGCTGTTATCCACTCATCACCCTCTCTTTAAAAAATAATCTTTATTAATTATGTAAAAAAGACAAACAAACTCATCACCCTCTCTTATTTGGACCTGATAGGTTTAGCTTGGTAAACACTTTCTCCTTGCCTATAGGGGCTAACATGTCCTTCATGAGGGGCAAGGGGTAGGTGTTTTCCACGCACACGGTGTTAATACCTCTAAAGTAGACGCATAATCTCATCAACCCATCTTTCTTCTTTTTAAAGAGGACGGGGCGGCTACCTGAGATTTGGCAAGTTAGATGAATCCTCAGGCCAAGTTGGTGTTGATGTATTCCCTTAATTCAGTCATTTCTTTTGGGGTCATGGAATTCACCTTAGGTTTGGGTAGTTTAGCTGCCGGGACAAACTCTATGGCACTGTCAGGAAGTCAGTGAGGTGGGAGTGCATTGCATTCTTCCTTGCTAAATGCCTCTGCTAGGTCCCGATTTTCCCTGGGGACTATCTGGAAGCGCTTCTGCAGTAGCAGTGGCTTTTTTGCCATTTTGCAGCTTGGCTTTTTCTTCCCCCACAGGGTCAGGAGGGGGGAGGGGCCCTAGCCCCAGCTTTATTTTTCGGTAACCGTCTTCCCAGGTGATGGTGGGGCACCACTTATCCAGCCAAGCCAGACCCAGGATGATCGCCTCGGGTATTTTTGGCGCCACCACAAATTGGATAATTTCCCAGTGGCAGCCCATTTCTAAGCGCACAGGCTCGATGATCAAAGTGGCTGGTCTTTCCCCAATTAGTGTCCCATCGACTTGCTCAAAGCGTATGGGGGTGGCCAAGTCTGGATGCCTAGCTTTTGGCAGAGAGGGAGACTGATCAGGCACCGGGTACATCCCGTGTCTATGACAGGCTCTACTTCTCCTTGGGTTCCTGTGCTTAGCACCACCAGTCTTGACTTTATGGTGAATGGGGGGATAGGTCTACTCACCATCGGATCTTCATCACTGCTGTCATCAGCTGTCAGTGGTGATGCCTCTCGGGCCAGAGTTCCCTCCTCTCTTTGCAGAGGGGGGATACCTCAATGGCTTGGTGGGTTATTTCCCTCCCTTCTGCAGATTTCTGCGGTGGCTTTGTGGGTTTTACCAACCAGTCCAGGAGACTACAGCTGGGGTACAGGTGCCGGTGCCAGGCATTCCGATGCATGATGGCCTTGCTGCCCACATCGAAAGCACTTGATCAGGGCCATCAAAGTCCCCCTGGGTGGCTCTTTCACCCATTGGGGAGGGGTGGATCACTGACCAAGTTGCCTCCTTGGCTTCTTTTCTGATGCTTCTTTGCGGTGCAGGTGGATCTCGAAGTCCATGGCCACGGCCAACTGGTACCAGTCATGGATGCGGTCGGGGACTCCCTGGAAAACACAGGCATTACACGTAGATTGGGCCCTCCTCGAGAGACTCGGGTGCACGCTAGACTGCGCTAGTGTGAGCAGCACTGGTGCTGAGTAGATCAGTACCAGTTGATTGGCCAAGGAGCACCATTGCTTGGCTGGATGCCTCCTGACTCTTTGATGCCTCCTGACTCTGCCAAGGCTTAGTTGGCCAAGCTTCTCTGGCAGCCCCTCCAGGGCCTGGCTGCAGGTTGCAGTCTGGTACTTCTACTCTCTGGACTCGCTGATGTCCAGAGGTCCCATTGACCTCTACTTGAGGACCGTGGTCCCCTCCTCTCTCATCGAAGTGACCGTGCATTTCCTCACCAGCTCTGGTAATGCTGACCAGTAGCTGATGTCCTCCGCTGCCCAGAAGGCAATCAAGGCAACGTCCGCAGGTCTGGTGACATCACTCCTCCTCCTTCTGGCCAGGTGTAAGAATGTCCATTGTTCCCAGGGGAAAGTGTTTTATTTTGACTACACAGCCCCAGCTATCTCTAATCCCCCCTCCCTATCTCTCACTCCAGTGTGGCAATACTGAAGCTCCAAGATGCTTTCAGCCAGATCAGCTTCAGGGTTGACACTCTTCTTGTTGCTGTCTGTGCCGCTGCTGTCGTTACTGCCACCACAGCTGATGTCAGTGCCCCACCATCAAGTGAGTTCTAGGTACAGCTCCTCATATAGGCACATTTCCTCAGATAGACCACCAGCACCATCAGTGACATTCAGCCCGCCTCCACTGGTCAGTTTGCCACTGCCGTTTGGTCTGCTGGCTGGCCCACTGCCACTGTTTGCTCCGCTGTCACCATTTGGCCTGCTAACATTTGGCCCACCACCAATGCTTGGCCCATTATGGTCACTGCTTTTGACCCACCACCATCATAAAGCCCACTGATGCTAAGTCCACTGCTTAGCCTGCCACCTCAAAACCTACCTCTGCCAACTGGCCTGGGGCCCAGATGGAGGCATTTTATGTTGGAGATGGTCAGTGGATCAGGAGGATCCCACCTCCATACTGTAATATTCTGGTTTTTATCTTACTTAACAGATTAACAGAGTTGGTAGGGACCTTGTAGGTCATCTAGTCCAACCCCCCGCCCAAGCAGGAGACCCTACACCATTTCTGACAAATGGCAGTCCAATCTCTTCTTGAAAGCCTCCAGTGATGAACGTCCCACAACTTCTGAAGGCAAGCTTTTCCATTGGTTGATTGTTCTCACTGTCAGAAAATTTCTCCTTATTTCCAGGTTGAATATCTCCTTGTTCAGTTTCCATCCATTATTTCTTGTCTGGCCTTCAGGTGTTTTGGAAAACAGCTTGACGCCTTCCTCTGTGGCAGCCTCTCAAATATTGGAACATTGCTATCATGTCTCCCCTGATCCTTCTCTTCACTAGACTAGCCATGCCCAGTTCCTGTAAACGTTCTTCATATGTTTTACTCTCCAGTCCCCTAATCATCCTGGTTGCTCTTCTCTGCACTTTTCTAGAGTCTCAACATCTTTTTTATAGTGTGGTGACCAAAACTGGATGCAGTATTCTAGGTGTGATCTTACTAAGGCTTTATAGAGTGGTATTAGTACCTCACTTGATCTTGATTGTATCCCTCTGTTAATGCAGCTAAGGATTGCATTGGCTTTTTTTGGCTGCTGCTACACACTGCTAGCTGTATATTTAGCTGGTTGTCCACTAAGACTCCAAGATCCCTCTCACAGTTACTGCTATTAAGCCTGGTGTCACCCAGTCTGTATGTGTACTTTTGGTTTTTCTCGCCTAAGTGTAAGACTTTACTTTTCTCTACATTGAATTTCATTTTGTTAGATAGGGCCCAGTGTTCAAGTCTATCAAGATCCATCTGGATCTTGAGCCTATCTTCTAGGGTGTTAGCTAGTACTGCCAGCGTAGTATCATCTGCAAATTTGGTAAGTTCCCCTTCTATTCCCTCATCTAAGTCGTTTAGGAAGATATTGAAGAGTACTGGGCCTAAGACGGAACCTTGTGTACCCCACTGCTTACTTCCCTCCATGTAGACATAGACCCATTAAGTACTACTTGTTGAGTATGGTTTGTCAGCCAGTTACAAATCCATCTGGTGGTGATACTATCTATCCCACTTTTTTCTAGCTTACTAAGAAGTAGATTGTGGTTTACTTTGTTGAATGCCTTTCTGAAGTCTAAGTATATTATGTCCACAGTATTTCGCTGGTCTACTAATTTAGTCACTATGTTGAAGAATGAAATAAGATTCGTTTGGCAGGATCTGTTTTTTAACAATAGCAATAGCAATACCACTTAGACTTATATACCACTTCATGGTGTTTTACAGCCCTCTCTAAGCAGTTTACAGAGTCAGCATATTGCCCCCAACAATCTGAGTCCTCATTTTACTGACCTCAGAAGGATGGAAGGCTGAGTCAATCTTGAGACTGGTGAGATTTGAACAGCTGAACTGCAGCTAGCAGTCAGTTGAAGTAGCCTGCAGTGCTGCACTGTCAGGCAGTGATTTTTATATTGCCTGTTACATGTATATGCAGGGAGCTGCATCCCTATCTAATATAATGGTTTATTCCTGAGCATGTGATTGATATGTTCCTATTACGCATGTGTGCATTCCATTCAGTCCTTCTGTTCCTAGCTTCTATGGAAGCAAGACGTGCTTTTATATCAGAGATGTAATTAATGAGGATTTATTTGTTTTGTACCGAAATAAATATTTTTACTTAGCACTTTAAACTGCGGTTTCATTTCTAATGTCAGAGTTCCAGGAAAAGATCTATTTTCGCCTCTAATGAGAGTTATTCTCATCTTGACATGCACTCTAACCACTGCGCCACCTCGGCTCAGTGGTTAGAGTGCAGCACAAACCCATGCTGACTTCTAGTTATTATTTTACTCATTTCCAGATATTGGCAGATCTGTTTTTTATTATCTTTTCCAGTATTGATGTTAGGCTGATTGGTCTGTAGTTTCCTGGGTCTGTTTTTTTCCCTTTTTTGAAAATGGGAACCACATCAGCTCTTTTCCAGTCCTCTGGTAGTTCCCTGATGCGCCAGGATTTTTGAAAGATGTGGTGCAGTGGTTCTGAGATGACATCTGCCAGCTCCTTTAGAACTCTGGGATGTAGTCCATCAGGTCTCGGTGATTTGCATTTGTTAAGATCAGACAGGTGTTCTCTTATTATTATTTTTGCTTATTTAACTTTTATTTCTAGCTATCTCTTACATTTATGTTTTTGGTAGGTTGGACTATTGTTTCTTTTTGCGTGAAGACCGATGGAAAGAATGAGTTAAGCAGCTCTGCTTTCTCTCTGTTGCCTGTTACTTCCTTGCCGTCTTCTCTCTTTAGTGGACCGATTGTTGCCTTGATTTTTTTCATGTTATTTATATATTGGAAGAAACTTTTTTAATTATCTTTGACTTTTGTTGCAAGTCTTTGTTCATTCTGAGCCTTTGCTTTCCTGACTTCATTTTTGCAGATTCTGGCTATCTGCTGATATTCTGCCTTAGTTATTGTGACCCTCTTTTAATTTTTTGTACTTGTCCTTTTTGTCTTTCAATTTGTCAGAGAGATCTTTGTGCAGCCATACTGGTTTCTTCTTGGATTTCTTGTTTTACTTTCTCAGCAGTATTGTGCTGGTCTGGGCTTTTATGATTATATTTTTCAGAGTTTCCCAAGATTCTTGAGTTGTTTTCCCCTTTAGGATTTTCATCCAAGGAATCTTTCCCAAGTTCTCTCTGAGTTTATTAAAATCAGCTCTTTTAAAATCTAAGACTCTGGTATCATTATGTTCTATTGCTTGTGTTTGCATTATGTTGAATTCTAGTATGACGTGGTCACTCTCTCCCAAAGTTCCTGCAGTTTCAACTCCCTCTATCACTTCTTCTCTGTTTGTAAGAATTAAGTCCAATATGGCTGTCCCTCTAGTTCCCTCCTCTAGCTTTTGGACAACAAAGTTGTCAGCTAGGTTGGTTAGGACATTTGATTTCTCACTTAGTGCAGAATTAGTCTTCCAATTGATGTCAGGGTACTTGAAGTCCCCCATTACTATTGTAGTGTGTTTCCCACATATATTTGTTAGTTGGTTAGCAAAAAGGACATCTATTATTATTATTATTATTATTATTATTATTATTATTATTATTATTATTATTATTATTATTATTATTATTATTATTATTATTATTATTTTTGCTTGATTGGGTGGCCTATAGTATATGCCTATGGCCATGTCATTCTTTTTTTCTTTTATATTGATCCATATGCATCCTAGGAAGTTTTCGTCTTTGGTTTCATACATTTCTGTAGCAATATAGTGGTCCTTTACATACAGTGAAACTCCACCTCCTCTTTTATGGGGTCTCGGTTTTTTTAACAATTTGTATCCTTCTATCAGTATGTTCCAGTCATGGGTTTCATCCCACCAAGTTTCTGTTATTCCAACTATATTGTATCTACTTTCATGTATTAATAATTCAAGTTTACCCTGTTTGTTCCCCAGACTTTGTGTGTTTGTATATAGGCACTTGAGATCTTTATGTCTGACTCTGGGTATGCTTCCTATGTCTCCTAATTGGTGTTGGTGTTTGTCTTCCTTCCCATCCCTCCTTACTTCATCTTTTGCCTTGCTTTCTAGGAGTATTTGCTTGGAACTAGGTCCTGGAGATCCTAAAGATTGGTCACCCTCCTCCCTCAATCTTAGTTTAAAGCCCACCTGATAAATTGAGCCAGTCGTTTTCCGAAAACATTCTTCCCAGTCTTTTGAGGTGCAGCCCATCCCTTGCCAGAAGCCCATCATGGAGATAGTACAGACCATGGTCCAAAGTTTTTTTGGCGACAACAACCCTTTAGCCAGTGGTTCACTTCTAGAATTCTTTGTTCTCTTACCAGATACTTAATTTCTATGTATTTAATATTTAATGTTTGTACCTCTGTTTCTGTGATGTTTATAAACCACACAGAGTGCTTTACAGTGAAATGGGTGGCATATAAATAAATAAACACTAACATCACGCATAATAACTTTTTGTAATATTCCGATTATATGGAATACAGGCATTTAAAACACTACAAATGAAAAATTACAGATGCACTGATTGTCCCAAAGGTGCTTTTTCAAGAAGCAACTGAACTTTCTGGTTTTTCTTTGAAGACATTTTGCTTCTCGCTCAGAGCTGAAGAAACTTCTTGGATGACAAGCAAAACATCTTCAAAGAAAAACCAGAAAGTCCAGTTGCCTCCTGAAAAAGCACCTTTGGGAAACTGACATGGATAACTGAGAATCTCCATAGATAGATGCGCTGATTGTTTATTTCTTCTTTTTTCTTTGTTTTGTACATTAGCCATTGCTGTATCTTTTGTTTCGATTGATATGCTTAACTATAATGACACTATTTCATGATAATATTGCAGTACCTTGAGTAGAAATTGCTTTTAAAATTATGAAACATACCACTGACTTCTGTCCTAAATCTGAATCTACTATATAATTCTTCATTGAATTTTTTTAACTGCTTTCAACACTTTTCAACCTAAGTGATTTTGCTGTCTGGATAGTTTAAAAGCTATGTTATTTTCTCCATGATCAAGATACAGTATCTTGGAATTGGTGGGAAGGTCTGTTCATGTACACTTGAATCCTCTGTCCTCAGTTCTGTGTACAACAAACAAGTTATTTGATCTACTTAGTCTGAAAAATAATATGTTTATTTTGCAGGTGAATCATTCGGTGATGCAGGTAATAAGCCTTTATGATATTTTCATTTTAGTATTGAGAGATTTAGATATATGTTTTATTGTAATTCAAATTTAAAAATTTTTTGTCTACTAGTAATTTATAATAGACAGATATTACACAATGGACTTGATTTCTATATAATATTTAATTTAATAAATCTATTTCAGTAAGACAAAGAACAATATTGGAGGAATTTCCTCAAAATGACATAATAAAATTATTTTTATTTCACAGAGGGAGATGATCTGAATACTGGTACAACAGAAAAGATTTCTGAAAATAATGAATTTACAAATGAAATTCCATCTCAGATCACTCAAAGGTCTGACTATATATCCTTTCTTTTATTAATAACATTAATAACTCATATTATTCATGCTAATAAAGATATATTACAAAGTCTAAACATTCTTATTAAACTAATACTTAAAACTAATATTTTTTAAACTTGCTTACCGTATTTTTCGGAGTATAGGACGCACTGGAATATAGGGGTGGCGCAGTGGTTAAAGTTCAGCTGTTCAAGTCTCACCAGCTCAAGGTTGACTCAGCCTTCCATCCTTCTGAGGTCGGTAAAATGAGGACCCAGATTGTTGGGGGCAATATGCTGAACTCTGTAAACCGCTTAGAGAGGGCTGTAAAGCACTATGAAGCAGTATATAAGTCTTATTGCTATTGCTATAGGACGCACCTTAATTTTGGGGGAGCAAAACAAGAAAAAAACAATTATGTCATACCTAACATTCAATACTTTAGCAAGTGACTGTGGTATGCTCCCCTCCTCTCTCTCTCTCTCTCTCTCTCTCCCCCTTCCCTTCGCTCTCCCTCTCCCTCCCCTCTCTCTTCCTCCCTCCCTCTCTTTGAAATAAATTTGCTGGCTCTGGTGGGGTTTCTATGGACACAAGGCTTTTTAGAAAAATTTGTTACACTCAAGTAATGTTTTATTTCACATTACCCATTAGCTGTAATGTGGCAGTTGAATCCATCATAATAGGGTTATTTTTTTAAAAAAAAATGAATGTCTTTTCTTTTCTTGAGTGCCCTGCTCCCTCCCCGATTCCAAAATTGGAGGAAGGACTTTTTGCACGCTGCTCAGGGCGTTGCATTGCAGCCCCTGCTCCTGCGGGGGTCTCTGCCTGAGAAGGACCCTCGATCAGCCATCTCCAGGGAGCCACCCCCGTCCTCAGGAGGCAGCGGCCCCTTTAAGAGTGAAGGAGCTTTTTTATTTTTTATTTCCCTTCTTCCAGCCTGAGCCGGTGACAGCGCGCCGCATATGTTCGCGGAGGGGAGGGGGGAGGTGATCGCTTACCGCCACCACCGCGCAGGTATGCGAGTCGCCCGGGGATCAGCCGCGCCTCGGGTTGGCGGGTTGGAGGGTCCTTGTCCTGCTGCTGCCCCAAGGAAGCTGCGGAGCTGAAGAAGCCTCCACCCACCTGCCAGCTCGCCACTCTGCCTGGGGAGGAAAGCGTTTTCAGGCGGCAGTGCTACGATCCCTTCCCTGATTGCAAAAGGCTGAGTGGCGAGCTGGCAGGTGGGTGGAGGCTTCTTCAGCTCCGCAGCTTCCTTGGGGCAGCAGCAGGACAAGGACCCGCCAACCCGCCAACCTGAGGTGCAGCTGACCCCCGGGCGACTCGCATATCTGTGTGGCGGCAGCGGTGGCAAGCGATCACCTCCCCCCTCCCCTTCGCGAACATCTGCGGCGCGCTGTCATTGTCGGCGGGTTCACGATTGGCCTGCTCAGGCTGGAAGGAGGGAAATAAAAAAATAAAAAAGCTCCTTCACTCTTAAAGGGGCCGCTGCCTCCTGAGGACGGGGGTGGCTCCCTGGAGATGGCTGATCGAGGGTCCTTCTCGGCAAAGAACAGCATCACGTTTCCGGTGGCAGGCAGCGCCGGTTGCACGCCCCGTTTTTGGAATCGGGGAGGGGATCACAGCGCTGCCACCTGAAAACGCTTTCCTCCCCAGGCTGAATGGCGGGCTGGCAGGTGTGGGTGGGGGGTGGGGACTACATTCGAAGTATAAGACGCACATGGGGGAGGGTCTTCTCCCCCTCCCCCCACACTGGCACATTCAAGGGGCTTCCTGGAAATACACGCCCTCCCCCGTGGGAAGCGCTGGCACCCTCCGAATTGCCTTCCTTGGCACAGAGGCCGGGTGGAGGGGAGGCTCCTATACCCAGCAGGCACAGCTAGAAAGCCCCCTCCTCACCTGGTGGTGTGTCGTGCCTGCCTAAATTGCTATCCATCCAGGGGCAGGGGAAGATGGCATCGCAGGGACAAACGAGAGCAGTGTGTTAGGTGGGCAGAGGAGGCGAGGCCGAAGGCCACATCGTGAGACGGGCATGCGGAGAGGTTGCGGGGGGGGCGCAGGAGGCTGGGCACCTGGGATCATCAGTGGGATGGAGAAGGGGACGGTATTGGGTGTTTGGGGTGGGGTGAGGAGTTATGATTTTTAGAAGATGAGACACACATGTATGCACAATGGCCAAGGGGAGGATTTAACTTGGGGTTGTTTGGGAGAGAAAAATAGAGGGAGGGAGGGAAGAAAGGAAGGAAAAGAAAGGAAAGAGAAAGAAAAGGAAGGAATGAGAGGGAAGGAAATGGAAGGAGGAAGGGAGGGTGGGAGGGAGGGAGGAAAGAAAGTAGGAAGGAAAGAGAGGGAGGGAAATTAAAGGTGAAAAGGAGAGGGAGGAAGGAAAAGGAAGGGAAGGAGGAAGGAAGGGAAAGGAAGGAGGAAGGAAAAAGGGGGGAAGGAAAGAGAAGGAAGGAAAGTAGGAAGGAAAAGGAGGGGGAAGGAAAGGGAATGAGGGAAGGAAGGGAAAGAGAGAAGGAAGAAAGGGAAGGGAAGGAACGGAGGAAAGAAAAAGAGGGAAGGAAGGGAAGGGAAGGGAAGTAGGAAGGAAAAAGTGAAGGAAAGGGAGGAAGGAAGGAAGGAAGAAAGGAAAGGAAAGGAAAGGAAAGGGAGGCAGGCGAAGGTGGCAGAAACTCTGGCGGTCAACTGTTCCCGATCTCCCCCACCATCGCTGCCCTCTTTCTGGACCGACTTTCCGGCCGCGGTGCCTATTGGCCGAAGGAGCGGAAAGGAGGCAGCTGCGATTTCCCCACAAGGTCTCCCTCCTCCTCCTCCTCCTCCTCCCGCCCCCCCAACCCAACCCAACCCCCCAACCCAGCCCCTGCCCGCCCCGCCCCCAATCCCGTGTCTTACAGGTTTAACAGCTCCGTGTTTCTGTCGGCTAGTCTTTAGGGAAAAAAGCTTGCAAAATACAGAAACTCTTCTCGCTGCTAGTTGTTAATTGCTCACCCTCGCGAGAAGAGTTTCTGTATTTTGCAAGCTTTCTAGGGGTCTCCAACCTTGGCAACTTTAAGACTGTGGACTTCAACTCACAGAATTCCTCAGCCAGCTTTGCTGGGAGTTGAAGTCCACAAGTCTTAAAGTTGCCAAGGTTGGAGACCAGTGCAAAGAAACCAGACGACAGATACACGGAGCTGTTAAAAGTCCAGTAAGATGCCAGTCTCGCGGCCCGCCCAGTCCCCGCCGGGAAAAGCGACAGCGGGTGATTGGGTGGACATGGGTGGCGGCACGGGGACAGGACCGGCGAACCACCTACCGCCCCCCTGGACCCTCTCACCGCCCCCCTGTCACCACCCTTACCTCTCACCGCCCCCCTAAGGGTTCCCACCGCCCCCTGGGGGGCGGTACCGCCCCCTTTGGGAACCACTGCTCTAAGCTTTTCCCCCCTCTTCTTTGTCTTTCTTTTTTGAAAATACTGAAATGGCTTCTAAACTTGAAAAGACTGTAGTGAATAAAAGAACTGAGTATTCTTTTGATCATATTTTAAAGAAGCAATCTATGCCTGATTTAACATCATCAAAATCTTTAACACCTGAGAGTTTATTTAATACTTTGAAAGTCATGAAAAATGAGCTGATTTTGGAATTTAATTCAAAAATTGCTGAAATAGATAAAAAAATGCAGGCTGCTTTGGAGAAGATGAATTTACAACTGAGAGCGGATGTGTTGAAAGTTTGTAAAGGACTAGCAGTAAATATGGAGATTTTGGAGAAGGATTTGGAAAAAAATAAGCAAGATTTGACAACCTCAGAGGAATACATAACCAAGGTTCAAAATGATATAGTAAATTTGGAAACAGAGGTGTTGATGTCTCAATTTAGAGAGGTGAAATTTGCCATAAGAGTGAGGGGCCTGAAGGAGGAAAAATTTGAAAATTTGAAAGGAAGAATGGCAGAGGCACTGGAGCAGGTGTCTGGAATGTCTAAAGAGGAATTGGCTATGCAGATTGATAAGATATACAGAGTTAATTCCTGGTATACAAAACAAAACCACTTGCCAAGGGACATTGTAATATATTTTACTACAAGAGCTCTGCGGAACAGAATTACACAGGCGACCTTCAAGAATAATCTTCAGGTAAATAGTCAGGAAATAAGGATATGGAAAGAAATTCCTTCCAAGATGCTTAAAGCCAGAAAAGAATATTCCTTCTTGGTCGAGGAACTAAAAACAAGAAACCTACAATACAAATGGAATGCACCAACAGGAGTGATTGTGAAATTTTTGGGAAAAAGATATGGGCTTAACACAATAAAGAAAGCTACAGAATTCTACATCAATGTTTTAAAGGTTGATATTTCTAAAATTCCAGAGGAAAGAAGCATGGAAATAATAGAGGAGGAGAAGAAAAATCCAGACATACGTGGTCAAGAGGAAATAATTCCAAAGATTCAAAGTGATTGGCAGAGCCAGATAGATGTTTGCGACGTGGAAAAGGAGACGGAGGATTGGGGTCAGATGGGAGGTGAATCGATTGATTCGAAATTGCCAAGGGACAGATGGTGTTGAAACTTACAGGATGGTGGAAGATTAACAAGACTGTAATCATTTTTTTCTTTTATTATTATTATTATATTTTCTTTTGATGGTAGTTTCTTTTTAGATTACTTTATATATATATCATATATTTTGAAGTTATAAATTTGATATAGTGTAATATTATGTTATTAATATTTTGAGGATTTGGGGATTAAGTTTAAGGTTTTTGAGGTATAAGGGGCTGGTTCTTACTCCTTTTTATTATTATTACCATATACTATTATTATTATTATTATTATTATTATTATTATTATTATTATTATTATTATTATTATTATTATTATTATTATTATTATTATTATTTAATATATATTTTGAAGTTGATACCTCAATGTATAGTAATATTGTTATTAATGTGTTTGATTTTATGATTAAGTTTAGAGTTTTAGAGGTATAAGGTTTTTTTTTAATATGGGAATAAACAATTTGATAGAATATTTTAAATATTGAGGTATTATGATTAGGTATAAACATGTAATGTTTAGGTAATGTTTAAGTAATATTTATTTAAGTTTTGTTTTGTTTTGTTTAGAAGAAATGTTGGGTTGATTGGAAGGGGGAGGAAAGGTTTACTTTTGTTCCTCTTTTATTTTTATTTTTTTTTCTTATTTTTTTCTTTCCTTTTTATTATCATTAGCTTATAGGTAGATTTTATAAAATGGAGGTTTAGATATGTGAACTATAGTATATTTGGAGGGATTTTAGGATTAAGTTTAAGGTTTTTGTTTTACTATTATCATTATAATTATATATCTTGATTATTATTAAGTTAATAATTTGATATAGTGTAATATCATGTTATTAACACTTTGTGGGATTTTAGGATAAAGTCCAAGGTCTTTGAGGTATAAGGGGCTAGGTTTTACTTCCTTTGTATTATTATTATTATTATATATATTATATATTTTGAAGTTGACATATTGTAATATTGTTATTAATATTGTGTTTAATTTTATGATTTTATGACTAAGTTTAAAGTTTTAGAGGTATAAGGGGTTATTTTTTAAATATTCTTCTGTTCATGCTTTGAATTCTAAAAAATTTGGAGTTAAATATTTTTTTTAAAAAGTGGAAATTAAGAATTTGCTTTAATTTAATTTAAATTTATTTTATTGAATATTATGCCCTGTACTTTCTCTGGGAAGAGCGGGGGGGGGGGGGAGGAAGGGAAGGGGGGGTTGGGGGTAAGGGGTAAGGGGGGGAAATGAAAAAAAAATTGTACTTTGTACTTATAAAACTTTTTGAATAAAAAAAACATTTAATGTTTTGATCAAAGATAACTATTTTTCAAGCATTTTGTTTTCAACACTTTCATGTTCTGTTGAGTTTTGAACTCAAAACATGTTGATATTGGAATACTTTTGACTCTCCCAATGATTACTTATAAGGTGATCACTAGTGTATAAGCTATTTTAGGAAACCAATATTATATCTGAGTTAAATTCTTAAATTTTATTTATTTCAATTTTTTCATGTTTATTATTTATTTATTTATATAATTTGCCACCCATCTAATTTCAAAACGACTGTGGGTGGCTTACAGCATTAGAAGCATAAAACCTTGACGTAAATATTTCTAAAATGATAACAATTGAGTTACAATTAAAGAAAAATTATAGTTAAAATATGGGGAGGGAGGGAGCTGGCTGTGCTGTGGGGGGGATTGGCTGTTAATTCATGAACTGTGTCCAGTGTGATGGTTACTCATTGGCACCACAAGCCATCTGGCACAGCCAGGTCTTTGGGCCCTTAAGGAGGATCAGAAGAATGGGAGCCAATCTCACTTTCTTTCTTTCTTTCTTTCTTTCTTTCTTTCTTTCTTTCTTTCTTTCTTTCTTTCTTTCTTTCTGTATGTATGTATCTATCTATCTATCTATCTATCTATCTATCTATCTATCTATCTATCTATCTATCTATCTATCTATCTATCTATCTATCTATCTATTTATTTAAATTTCTATGCCACCCAACTCCCGGGGGACTCTGGGCGGCTAACAACAGGTATAGAAACATATAATCAATAAAAGCAATTTAAAAAAAACATGTTAAAATACTATCTATATTTTAAAAAGAACTTTCACTCATACCCTGTCTGCCGGAAGAGCCAAGTTTTTATTGCTTTCCGGAAGGCCAGTAGGGTGGGGATGGTCCTGACCTCCGGGGGAAGCTGGTTCCACAGGGAGGGAGCTCCCACAGAGAAGGCCCTCGGCCCTGCCAACCGACATTGTTTGGTGGATGGGACCTGGAGGAGGCCGACTCTGTGGGCCCTGACCAGTCGTAGGGAGGTATGTGGCAGGATGCGGTCCCGAAGGTAACCTGGCCCTGAGCCATGTAGGGCTTTAAAGGTAACGACCAACACCTTAAATTGGATCCAGAGACTAATGGGCAACCAATGCAGCTGACGGAGAATGGGTGTTACGTGGGTGTACCTAGGCACACCCACCATGGCTCGCGCAGCTGCATTTTGCACCAATTGTAGTCTCCAGATACTCTTCAAGGGTAACCCCATGTAGAGCGCATTGCAGTAATCCAGCCGTGAGGTGATAAGGGCATGAGTGACTGTGAGAAGTGCCTCCTTCTCCAAGTAAGGTCGCAATTGGTGCACAAGACGTACCTGTGCAAAGGTCCCCCTAGCCACAGCTGAAAGATGTTGTTCCAATTTTAGCTCTGGATCTAGGAGGACACCCAAATTGCGGACCCGTTCTGAGGGAGCTAATTTCTCCCCCCCAAGAACCAAGGAGGGACAATTGGTTGAGTCCTTAGGAGGCAATATCGACAGCCACTCAGTCTTGTCAGGGTTAAGTTTTAGCCGGTTCTTCCCCATCCAGACCCTAGCATCGTCCAGGCAGCGGCCCATTACGTCTACGGCTTCCCCGAATTGAGACGGGGTGGAGATGTACAACTGGGTATCATCAGCATATTGCTGATACCTCACCCCGTGTCGTCGGATGATCTCATGTAGATGAGCTTCATGTAGATGTTAAACAGGATGGGCGAGAGGACCGAGCCCTGCGGCACCCCACATAGTAGGGGCCTAGGGCTCGACCTCTGCCCCCCTGTCAACACCGACTGCGTCCAATCAGAGAGGAAGGAGGAGAACCACTGCAAAACAGTGCCACCCACCCCCACCTCTCCGAGACGACGCAGAAGGATACCATGGTCAATGGTATCTAAGGCCGCTGAGAGGTCAAGTAGCACCAGGATAGAGGAGTAACCCCCATCCCGGGCTCGCCAGAGATCATCCATCAGGGTGACCAAAGCCGTTTCCGTACTGTAGCCGCGCCTGAAGCCAGGTTGAAAGGGATCCAGAAAATCAGTGTCATCCAACAGCCGTAGGAGCTGGAGCACCACCACTTTCTCAACAACCTTCCCCGCGAAGGGAAGGTTGGAGACTGGACAGAAGTTCTTTAAATCCGCCGGGTCCAGGGAAGGCTTCTTGAGGAGGGGTCTCACCACCGCAGCTTTTAAGGGCTGCGGGACGGACCCCTCTCAAAGAAGCGTTGACCAACGCCTGGAGCCAGCCACGTGAAACCTCCCTGGTGGCCGAAACCAGCCAGGAAGGGCACGGATCCAATAAACAAGTGGCGGAGCTCATAGCTCCTATGGCCTTGTCTACATCCTCAGGAGTCACCGGTTCAAACCTATCCCATATAACCGGACTAAGACCTGCCCCAGTCATCTCGGCCTGTACTGCCCAATCAGAGTCCAGGTCTGTCCGAATCTGAATGACTTTATCCGCCAGAAACCGAGAAAATTCCTCAGCTCTACCCTGCAAGGGATCTCCGCCTTCCTCCTTAGCAAGAAGGGTGCAGGTCACCCTAAACAGGGCAGCTGGGCGGGAGTCAGCAGACGCAATAAGAACGGAAAAATGTGAACATTTTGCCGCCTATATCGCCACTAAGTAAGACTTAATGAAAGTTCTTAAAAGTGTCTGGTCAGACTCAGCTTTACTAGATCTCCATCGTCGCTCGAGGCATCTCTTGTGGCGCTTCATCTCCCGGAGTTCCTCGGTAAACCAAGGAGCCCTCCTGGATCCACTTCCACGGAGAGGTCGCAAAGGCGCAATCCGATCCAGAGCCCCCGCTGCTGCCTGATTCCAGGCCGCGACCAGAGACTCGGATGAACTGTGTACCAGGGATTCAGGTATTTCCCCAAGTTCCCTCTGGAATCCGTCGTGTTCCATTAGGCGTCTGGGGCGGAACCACTTAATCGGTCCCGCCTCCTTGTGGTGGAGGAGTGGTGCCATGAAATCCAACCTCAGAAGGAAATGATCTGACCACGACAAGGGTACTGTGACTAAACCCCTCAGCCTCAGATCATCTCTCCACTGCCCTGAGAGAAACACAAGGTCAAGCGTGTGACCACCCTCATGAGTCAGACCCTGAACTACTTGGGTCAGGTCCATGCTTGTCATGGAAGCCATGAACTCCTGGACTGCCCCCGAGGCTTCGCCGGGCGATGGCAGATTGAAGTCCCCCAGCACCATCAGCCTGGGGAACTCAATCGCCAGCCCTGCAACCGCCACGAGCAGAACAGGCAGGGCCTTTGCAACGCAGCTAGGAGGCAGGTACGTTAGCAAAAGGCCCACCTAAACCCCTAAGTCCAACTTCAGAAGGACCATCTCACACCCAACAATCTCCGGGGCAGGGCTCCTTCGAGGACAAAGATTCTGGCGACCTATAATAGCCACTCCTCCACCCCTTCCCTGGGGTCGCGGCTGATGCTGAACCGAGAACCCGTCTGGGCATATCTCTGGCATATCGCATATGCCAGTCGCAACGAAGAGCGTCGTGTGTTCTCTGCCCCCTGAGTCCGGAACCTGGAGACAAACCTGGGCAACCTGGCATTCTCCGGGGTGGCGAAGAGGTCCATGACCGGCAGACCGAAGCAACTGACTAGCTGTTGGAAAATGTCCGGATGAAGGGACCACTCTGCCGGGTCGATGGAGTTCCGGCTGAGCCAATCTGTGGTCGTGTTGCTCACCCCGGAGATGTGTTCTGCTGCGATGGAATGCAGGTGCTACTCTGCTCAGAGCCCCAGTGTCATTGCTTCGGCCATAAGGGCCTTGGAAATGGTCCCACCTTGCCGATTGATGTGGGCCTTCATTGTCACATTGTCTGTCAGGACAAGCAGGTGGCTGCCCAACAAATGGCTCTCGAAGTGAGCTAGGGCTAATCTGACTGCCCTCAGTTCCAGCAGGTTGATGGGGAGGGTCTGTTCTGTCCTGGACCAAGTGCCCTGGGCAACCTGGGACTCGATGTGGGCCCCCCAACCTGTGGTGCTGGCGTCCGTTGTTAGAGTCAGCCTCTGCGGCTCCAGGAAGCCGGTCCCTTTGTTTAGAGCGGCTGAAGACCACCATCGGAGGGACTTCCTCACCACCATCGGGAGCCGGACCCTGGCTGGGGAGGCGCTGCGATTGGCTCGCTGGAAAGGGAGAAGAAACCATTGAAGGTCTCTGGAATGCAGGTGTGCCCATGGGGTGATGTGAATCGCGGAAATCATTTTCCCCAGAAGGGAGGACAGCTGGTTCAGGGGAACCCTTGTTTGGGCCAGAACTTGCTGGACTAATTCCAATATGCTGTCCCTCCGCTCCTGGGACAGGTATACCCTGCACTCCAGAGAGTCAATAATGGCCCCCAGGTGGGTGACCCTGGTAGAGGGGAACAGCTGGCTCTTTCCTAAGTTAACAAGGAACCCGTGGTGTTCAAGTGTATTGAGTGTTACCTGGATGTCCTGCTCTGCCTGTGACAGGGAGGAAGACTGGATGAGGATGTCATCCAGGTAACACTGGACACACACGGGGATAGCCCGGAGGTGGGCGGTCAAGGTGGCCAAAACCTTGGTGAACACCCTTGGTGCTGATGACAGGCCGAAGGGCAACGCCTGATATTCATAATGCACCCCTGCATAGCAAAATCTGAGGAATTGGCGGTGAGATGGATGAATTAGAATGTGGAGGTAGGCCTCCGTAAGGTCAATTGAGGCGAGAAAGTCGCCGTGCATAATGCCCGCCAGAATTGATTGCAGGGTGTGCATTTTGAATTTCCTGTACTGCACATATCTATTAAGGCATTTTAAATCAAGTATTGCTCTCCACCCCCCCCCACCCCCCGAGGATTTCGGAACCACAAATAAAATGGAATAAAATCCCTGCCCCTGCTGGTCCTCAGGCACCCGCTGGATGGCTCTAATGTCCAGCAGGTGCTGGATTGCCTGATTTACGAGGACCCGTTTGGAGAGGTTGGAGGACAAGGGGCAGCGTAGGAAGAACCTCGGTGGGGTGGAGAGAAATTCGAGAAGCAGTCCTGACGACAGGGTTTGTAAAACCCATGCGTCGTTGGTGATTTCCTCCCACCGACTGGCAAAGGATGCCAGTCGACCCCCAATGGGAGGAACCAGTCTAGATTTACTTGTACCGGCGGTAAGGGCGACCACCGGCCCCTCTAAAGGGCCGTTTGGACTGCCCCCCGGGAACAGCCTATCAGAGGCGGAACGTTGACGGGGTACGTACTGTCCCTGGGAAGCCCCGTACTGCCCCTGGGTCGCCCCGTACTGCCCCTGGGTTGCCCCGTACTGCCCTGGAGCCACGTCGGAAAGAAGAAGACTTATTGTACGATTTTTTTGTATAAGAGGGGAGCACTTTGTGCTTATCTTTTGTTTCAGTTGTTATGCGGTCAAGTGCTGGGCCGAAGAGGGACTGACCCGTGATCGGGGCAGCGGCCAGCTTCCATTTATGGTGCAGGTCGGCTGGCCAGCTGCGAAGCCAGTGCATCCGCCTGGCCACTACAGCAGACCCCATAGCTCTGGCTGCAAAGCGACCCGCCTGCAGCGTGGTATCAGACGTGAACTGGGCAGCTGCAATCAGCTTGTTAATGTCCTGGTGCGCCTGGTGTCTGCTTGGGGAATATGGTCCTGAGGGACGTGTAGCCATTTTAGTGATGTGCGGCAGAAAAAGGAGGCTGTAGTAGTGGCCCTGACTAGTAGTGGGCACTGGAGCAATGGAATACAGGGCCAAGACAGGTGGATCCACTGGTGGCACCGGCAGATGTTGGGCCAGCTGCGTGGAAACGTTGAAATAACGCTTGTCTAAGGCATTTGGAAGTGGCCCCGCAGCCGGAGACTGCCATTGTTTCGTGATAGATTCTGTGAAGAGGTTCGGCGTGAGAATAACCTCCGCAGGGGAGGTGGAGGCCTCACCGAAGATTGGGTCCCCCTGGACAGTCGCCCCCTGAGGATTGGCTGGGGATGGAGGTATGTTCGCCGTTGCCCTAGCCTTATGCAATAGGAACCGGAAGAGGCTGGGGTGGAAAAGGGCCGTGGACGTAGAAGGCTCAGGGACCAGATCCTCGTCCTCGGACAATTGGGGGTGAAGCTGGTCGTCCCCAATCAGCCCGTCATCCAGTTCACCATCTTCCTTGTCTGGATCCCCCAGGGGAATGGGGGAGCTGTGAATTGAATAGTCCTCCACTTTCAGTTCAGCGGAGGAAGTTGGGGCTGGAGGCAAGGGGACAGGTGAGTAGGCTCTCCGTGTTGTGGGAGCCTGGGAAGGGCCAGCCATAGATTTGACAGCGGCCTCAATGCCCTTGCGGATGGCTGCATTCATTCTTTGTTGGACCACTGGGTCCTCAAGCGGATCATCATAGGGATTTATGGATGCCCTGTTTTGGCTGGGTGACCTCGTGGGTCTTGAGGCTCCCCACACGTCCCCTTCCCGCAGACAGATGTCTGGGTTGTCCAGGGAGACGTTAGGTGAACCCACTTGAGTGGGTCTGTGTCCCTGGGCCAATGGAAGTGCGCCCCCTGGTGCCTGGGAAGGTGTCCCCTGGGTCTGGAGGGCCCCTTTGGGTTGTGTCCCTGAGCCCCCTGTAGTGCCTTTCGATGGCACTTTATGGCTATCCCCCCTCATAGATGACTTTGATGATTTTGTCTTAGGAGGGGGGGTATTGCCAGGGGGGATCTGTCTCTGCTGGCATTGGTGGTGCGTGGCAGGACCGGCTCTCCAGAGGAGTCTTCAGCAGGGCAAGGCCTGTTGGATTTGGACCTTGCCTTGCCCTGTTTGTTGGCACTGACAGCCATGGCTCAGCTCCTCGGAGGTTGCATAGAGCAGCACTTTAATAATGAAGTTAGTCGCACCAAGAGCAGTCTGACAAGGAGCGTGGAGCACACAGCGCTTGCTCTCCATCTCCGAACTGACGAGCAGGCAGGAGAGTGGCCGTCCACGGAGCTCAGGAGAGTCAATTGATGCCAGCCAATCAGGAAGCCTCTTCTCGGGTTTCAAAATGGCCACCGCGATGACGTCACCTGCAGTCGGAGCTTCTAACGGCTCTTCCCGCCAAGAGCTGCTTCGCCAAATCAGACAGTAGCGATTCATAGGCCTGGCAGAAAAAAGGCTCTGCTGAGTCGGCTGGCTGCTATTAGATGGCCTGACAGAGAAATCTCTGCTTGGGGCAGCCGAAACACCTCGCAACGTGTTCAACCGGCTCTTGGAGTTTGGACTCCAGCTGGAGGGGGAAAGACGGTGGCCGTCCAAGCGCTGGGCTTCTGCGGCTTGCCGAACAGCGTTTTCTCTCTTTCCCCCTGTCACAGTCACTAATTAAGGTATCTGTCAACGCGGTCACGATGGTCGGCAGTTTGACAGTTCTGGCTACCCTTCTCTGGTCGGAATTAGTGTAGGTATGACAAAAACGCCAATTGAGGGAGCCAATGGCGGCTGGGCCACCGGCCGTAGCCGCACTCAACCCAAAGCGGTTTGACGGCTGTCACTTTGGGGAGACTTGCTTTAAAGGTCAGAAACACTCACAGATGATGTTATTTGTAGTCTGGAACAATTATCACGATGGAACTAGCCTTCAAGAATGGAAAAACACGATTCCTTATGGCTAAAGACTGAGATAAAAGAGGGGGTGCCAATCCAGAGGGTTTCTGTTTATACTTTTTGAGACTCGGTCCTGATTGGCTAGAGGGCAGATTTAACCCATTCTTGGAGGCTAGCTCCACCCACTATGGAGAAGGCCTTTTCCTGGACCCTGCCAGCTGGAATTTATTGACTGACGGGCCATAGTGTCCCTCTCACTCTGAGATGGTGGCTCAGTCCCAAGGTGAGATGAATCCTCAAGTAATCTAGACCCATGCCATACAGGATTTTAAAGGTAATAACCAGCATCTTGAATTGCATCCAGAAGCAAACTGGCAACCAGTACAGCTTGTGGAGTAGTGGTGTGATATGGGCCACCCTAAGAACCCCAAGAACTGCCTGTGCCATTGCACTCTGTTGCAGTTGAAGCTTCCGAATGCTCTTCAAGGATAGCCCCATGTAGAGGGCATTGCAGTAGTTCAAACATGAGATTACCAGGGCTTGAATGACTGAGCTCAGAGACACACAGCACAAAGGTGTGCAAAGACTTTCCTAGTCATGACTGCCACCTGTTCTTTGACCAGGAGTCGTGAATCCAGGAGAATCCCAAGTGGTGGAGCAGGTATGTCTGGGGTAGTGCAAGCCCATCCAGAACTAAGACAGTTAAGGTCCCGGATCTTGAATAGCAATAGCACTTAGACTTATATACCGCTTCATAGTGCTTTACAGCCCTCTCTAAGCGGTTTACAGAGTTCAGCATATTGCCCCCAACAATCTGGGTCCTCATTTTACCGACCTCAGAAGGATGGAAGGCTGAGTCAACCTTGAGCCGGTGAGATTTGAACAGCTGAACTGCTGAACTAGCAGTCAGCTGAAGTAGGTTGCAGTGCTGCTTTTAATCTCTACGCCACCTCGGCTCTTGAAGATCCATATCCAGAGCCATTTGATCTTGCCAGGGTTCAGCTGCAGCCAGTTGTCCTCCATCCAGGCCCACATAGTCTCTGGGCATCTCAAAAGGGCAGCAACAGTGTCACTTGGATCACCAGGGGTGGAGATGTAAAAATGTAAACCTTTGGTGACCAATGATCTGACCCAGGCCTCAATCCTGACTGGAAAGAGTCCAGATAATCCATTTCATCTAGGACCCTCTGAAGCAGCCATCTTTTCTATTACTTTTCCTAAGAAGGGAAGATGGGAAACTGGATTAAAATTGTCCAGATTAATGTGATAAAGTGATGGTTTTTCTAAGGAGGTGAACTAAGGCCTCCTTAAAAGGCGTCAGGAAAATCCCATCCTGAAGCAAAAAGTTTATTGCTGCTTAAACCCATCTGCTTGTCATTATTCATCAACGACAGGACAGGGATCTAATTGTTCACTTCATCAGGTCCAACAGGATCAAACTGTCCCCAAATAACCAGGCAAGACCTTTCCCTAGGCATCTCAAATGCACCTGCACCAAGCATGGTTCCAACTGGGAATGAATCCAAGTGACTTTGTCCATCAGATCTTGAACAGATTCCTCTGCACAGTTCTGAAGATGATCATCTGAGTCCCCCTGACCCAGGAGAGACTGGTGATCTGGAACAGGGCCACTGGGAGTGGGCACTCAAACACTTCAGAGGCCTTTAGTCCTCTAATGTAACCCCAACTCTTGTGGCCACTGTCCCTCGGGTAGCCACACTGCCCCTAAGTCTTTCATGAAGGTCCCTAGGCATTGGACTCAGCTTTATGTTGCACATCCTGTTTTTGGCTTTTCCAAGTTCTTTCCTTGGTCCCACCAAGCTGTTGCTGCTGTTGCCAAAGCTCAGGTCCCTGCTACCAATACTACTGCATTGCACTTGCTGGCTCTAGTCTTTGTGACCTGCAGTCCATGCTGAGGCATTGCCCTGCTACCCAGTCTCTGCTGCCACTGTTTGCCACTGCCATGCTCAATCTCAACCATGAGAGCACTGGCCATGTTCCAGCTGCCCAGTGGCCTGGTGTCTCATAATTATATCTGAATTATCTGATTATACCAAATGATTAGGTAAGTAAGAATATTAACTACATACATGTCTATATATTGCTCATACAGGGTAGAAAAGTAGTTATTATTTATACTCTGGATGCTCAGTTGAAAAAAATAGTTTCCCAAAATAGCAGCACCTCTTGGAAAGAATACCTACAGTATATTCACACAGACATAAATGTAAATTTTCTGTTTACAATGGAGAAAGATTTTTCATATGTTCAACTGGATCAGCATTTGGCAGTATCCACATACTTGCCAATATTTTTTGTATTATTTTGAGATCCTTGGGGGTTTTCAAGAAGGTTTTGAAGGAGTTAAATATTTGCAACCTGCTTCATTTAAATGAAATCATATTGTCATTTGAGTTCAGCCATTTTGTTGCTAAATACAGTTGAACATTATCATCTGAGTTGTGAGAGAAGGGATATAAAATGGGATTATAAGACTATAAAATAGTTTCAGTTTGGGTTGACTTCTAATTCTTTCCTCCTGTTTTTAAGAACAACCAAACTGAAATTTGGCCATTTGACATTGCACTCTCAAGAGTCTAGGGAGTCACAGTTTAGATTCCACTGGGCCTTGCTGCTCCACCTCTGCTGTAACTGTCAGATCTTTGTTGTCCATAAACCAGGTCTATAAAGAGTGTATAGCCTGATTTCTGGCGGTGAAGTCATCGTGCTGCGGGGGGAAAGAACAGGGCTCTGTTCTCAAACTCAGATTGTTCTTGACAGAAAGCCTACAAAGGCATCGACGCTTCTGGAGGAAGTGATGATAGAAAGGGGGAACTTCCAAGGACTTCGGGGGTGAAAAGCAATCCTCCCAAAGGTTCAGGAACCCCCCCCCCCTAATTTCTGACAAGAAAGAGGTCTGCCATTTGTGACAGGCTCAGGCAGTGACAGCCGCACAGCAGGAAGCCGAAGAGGGTGACATTATTCCATTCAAAGGCGAGAGATAAGTCCAAGAAGGAGAAATTTGGATCTTTGTAGAAGAAGAAAAAGCGAAGGATCGAGACTCCAAGGTGAGAGGCAGATTCTGCCCAACATAAAGCGGCGATTAGGAGAAGGAGAGCAATGGCAGGAGACTTCTGAAAGTGACTGTGCAGAAAGACAGGCACAAGAGGAGAGAAGTTCTGAGCTGAATTAGATTGTAAATGACTAGACTAGAAGAGAACTAACCTTGAATTGAGAGTGCTGAACATACCTTTAAAAAACTTTCTATTTTCTGATTTTCAATTTGCTGGATTGCATGTGCGAGAAAGAAGAGTTGAACTGCTGTAGGGAGTGAACGAAGCGGAAAAGCAGACGGACATCTTGATTAGAGTAATGATGGATATAACATTTGTTTTGTTCTAAAGAACCGAGGATACCTGTTGGAGTGCAATTGTGATAATTGAAGCTGAAACTGCTCAGAGGACTGAACGAGGTGGAAAAGTACGTGGCCATACTTGACATTAATACTCTTTTAGTATAAAAGACGGACTGAAGGACTGAAGGAGAATCGAGAAAGGGATGGGTTTAAAAGGATTATAACTTAAGAAAGGACTTGAAAAAGAGAGACGAAACTTTCATTCCACACCCCTTTTTTTACTATAAAGAAACATTGTAATCTAACGAAAGAGAAGTTGATACAGTGACACAGCGGATGGGGAGCGCCACCGAGAGGCCAAAAGTGGATATAACTATAAACTGTGCAAAAGGAGATGATGTAAGAGTGACTGGAAAAGAAGATTGCACACTAGAGTAAAGAGCTGGATTTTGAATGCTTGAAGGTGGAATATAAGATTACATTATATTATATTATATTATTAAGAATAGTATTAAACTAACTAATTTTCATTGTTAAAGATACGCTTTAAATAAGAGCATCTTGATTAAATTGATATAGCAATACTTGAACATCTATACCGAGTAAAAGGAAATTAAGTAATGCAAATTTGTGAATGTTAAACTGTTAATTGATACATGAAGTTTTTTTCTTTTTTGAATAGTTAATAAATAGAAATTTGAATAGAGAAACCTAATTTAGAATAGATAGATATAGTGACATAGTGTAATTAAAATAGTAATATTTGAATATTTACATTGGGTAAAAGGAAGTTGAGTAATGCAGACTTATGAATGTTAAATTGTAGAATAGATATATGAATTTTGTGAATTGTAAGTCAATATAAATTTGAAAAGAGAAATTCAATTTAGAATAAATAGATATATTTTATTTAAATTGATTCTTAGAGATATAGTAATAATTGAAATACATCAGACTATATGTAATAAGTATACGTACAGTGTAAAAGTGACGGAAGGAATATTATAGTAATTATAATAACTATTAGAATTTAATAGTAGTAACACCAGAATAAGTAAAACTGAAAAAGTATACCACTGCATGTTATTTTGGAAAAGCCTTCTTCGGGAGGCAAAATCTACTAGCATGACAACTCTCATGAGGACCACAAAGAAAACAACACCACAACTTACAACAACAACATCATCGCCCAATCTCCATTGTTCAATTGAGAGTATGCTGGGATCTGAAAAATCAAGCTCAATACAGAGTATGCAGAGCCTACAGGCCATACTCCAAGCGATTCAAGAATCGATGGACAAAACCCAAGAAACAATTGCAAAAAACCACGAAGAAACAAGAAAAAATTATGAAGAGATGAGACAAGACGTGGGAGAGATGAAAGGCGACATTAAAAAAATGGATGATAAAATCGGTAGCATTCAACAATCAATTACCCAAAATGAACAAAGAATAAAGATAGTTGAGACAAAAATACAATACCTGGATAAAAAGGTAGAAATAATGGAACAGAAAACTAGCTTACCAAGCAGAGAATTAGAAGATTCGATTATTTTTTTGGAGATGGATAAGGCCTCGTTTTATCTCAGGTTTCAAAATATAACGGAAGATAAAGACGAAGATCTTGGAGCGAAATTGGCGGAAATTCTAGCAGAAGTTACGCAAAAAGACAACCAGGACATACTCAGGGATATAGTTGAGGTTTATAGGGTCCATACCAATTACACTCGACGACACCAACTACCAAAAGAAGTTCATGTTCAATTTACAAGGAAGGTAGTAAGAGACGAAATTTACAAGAAGATGCGAGAAGAAAGAATAACGTAGAATGGAAGGGAGATACAGATTCTGATATGTTGTGAGCCGCCCAGAGTCCCCCGGGAGTTGGGCGGCATAGAAATCCATTTAAATAAAATAAATAAATAAATAAAACAGATACCTCGGAGAGTTAGAAACCAAAGAAAAAATTATCAGTTCTTAACAACTCAATTAACAAGAGAGAACATGATGTTCAGATGGTTAATACCGGAAGGGGTATTTATAACATGGCAAGAATTTTTTTAAAAAATAGACTCTGTGGAGAAGGCCCAATAATTTTTCGATCACCATTTCTCAACCAAAGGAGAGCAGAGAGGAAGTGGTGGAGAGGAGAAGTCAAGAGGAGAAACAGATAGTGGGGAACGAGGAGGAGCAGGAGGAAAGAGGGGGACAAGAAAAAGAACTAAAAGAGAGAGAAGGTGCAAGAGGGAAAGTACAGAGAGACAAGGAACACAAGGAAGCAAGGACTGAACTACAAATAAAAAGGAAAATGGAAGAGGAAATTAAGTTGATTTCTTTAAACATAAATGGACTTAATTCACAAATCAAACAAAGACAGGTCTTTACAAGACTCCAAAAATTAAAAACAGATATAGTATGTATACAGGAAGTACACATTACACAACAACAAAAACCTATTAGTAAACCCAAAACCTGGCCAACTATTTACATCATTATTTCAACAAAAGAAAAGAGGAGTAGTAGCTTATATTAAAGAGAAATTAGAACCGAGACAAATATATAAAGACGACGATGGGAGAATCCTGATGATAGAGATAGAAGCACAACAGAAAAAATATTACTCGCCACAATATATGCCCCAAATAACAACCAGAATGAATTCTACAGAGAACTACATAAAAAACTAATAGAATTGGACTACGAGAATATCTGTTTAATCGGAGACCTCAATGCAATTACAGACAGTAAAAAAGATTACATGAACAATAAAAAAACAAAACTAAGAAAAGAACGCTGCCTAAGTCATTCACAGAAATGGTTCAAGAATTAGTGATGGAAGATGCCTCGAGAGAAATAAATAAAGGGAAAAGCCAATACACATATTACTCTAATCCACACAGCTCATGGTCAAGGATTGACATGACCTGGATAACATCTGGTTTGAGGAAAGACCTGGAAGAAATAGAAATTATGACAAATAATTGGGCAATCCAATCAAGGTAATATGGAAAGGCCATAAAACAAAAAGAAGATGGACAATGAATCAGGAAATAATGAAGGAGAAGGAATTTACACAAAAGATGGAGAAGGAATTGAAAATATTTTTTAAAATAAATGTAAAATAAGACATCTCACTTCAAAATTTGTGGGACAGCACCAAAGCCTATATTCGAGGCCTCACCACAGCATACACGGCCAAAAGAAACAAGAAAAGAAAACTAGAACAAGAACTAATACAAGAAGAACCCAAAAAAGTTGAATCGGACCTTGCAGAGAGACCCTCAAAATGTAAAAATTAAGAGAAGGGAAATAATTAAACATAAATTTAATCTTATTATGCAAGAAAACTTGCACAAAAGCTGAAAATGGCAAAACAAAATTACTTTGAACATGCCAACAAACCCAGGTGATGGTTAGCCTACAAGTTAAAAAAAGAAAAAGATAAAAGAACAATAACTCAACTACAGGACGAAGAGGAAAATATGTCCTACAAGAATGGGGAGAAAAAGAAACTAGTACAATTTTTTTTTCAAAACTTATACCGTCAGGAAAATATAATGGAGGACAATATCAAACAATATCTAGATGGAACAAACCTAACTGAAAATTGTGGAATCAAGAAGGGAATTCCTTAATGAGAAAATAACAATGATGGAGCTGGTAGAGGCGAGAAAGAAACAAAAGAATAACAAATCCCCAGGCCCAGATGGAATACCGGCAGAATTTTATAAGAAAATACAAGAACCGGTAGATAGCTTAATGTTGGAAGTTTTTAACAACACACTAATGAACGCAAATATACCACAATCTTGGACAGAAGCCCTTATCTCACTTATTCCCAAGGAAGATATAGAGCCTACACAAATTAAAAATTATAGGCCTATCTCTCTACTTAACGTGGACTATAAGATATTTACAGCTATCATTTCGGAAAGACTCAAAAAAGTTCTAAATGAAATAATACATATGGACCAAAATGGTTTCCTCCCAAAAAGGAATATTAAAAATAACATAAGAATTATAATTGATACACTAGAATATTACGAAGCCCACCCTGGAATACAAACAGCCCTAATTTTTCTCGATGCGCAGAAGGCCTTCGACAATTTAAATTGGAAATTCATAATCTTACAATTGGAAAAAATGAATTTTGGAGAAAAATTTATAAGAATGGTAAAAAAAAATACACAATTCAAATGGCAAGGATTATAATAAATGGAGATACCACCAGAAATTTTAATATTATGAAGGGAGTGAGACAAGAATGTCCTCTAGCCCCCCTGTTATATATCCTAATGCTAGAAGTATTATTAATTAGGATTAAAGCTGAACAGGAAATAAAAGGTTTACAAATTAAAAAAGAAGTGTATAAACTCCAAGCATTCACAGACGATCTAGTATCCATACTAGAACAGCCACTAGAGACAGGAACCAAATTGCTCCACTATATAGAACCGTGATGGCGAACCTATGGCACACGTGCCACAGGTGGCACGCGGAGCCATAGCAGAGGGCACGCGAGTGTTGCCCACCGGCAAACCGGAAGTGCGGAAAAATGCACTTCCGGTTTGCCGATGAGCTGTTTTTTGCACTCCGGAGGGTTCAGGGAAGCTTCCTGAAGCCCCGGAATGCAAAAAACGACAAAACGGACAAACCAGAAGTGCGTTTTTCCGAACTTCCGGTTTGCCCGTTTCGTCGTTTTTTACCGTCCCAGGCTCCGGTAAGGCCTTTGCGCGGGGGTGGTGTGTGTGTGTGCATGCGCAGAGGGCAGCATGGGGGGGAGGGAATGGGTGTGGGTATGCGAGCGCGCGCTAGCGTGTGCACCCCCCCCCTTTTTGGCACGCGAACCAAAAAAGGTTCGCCATCACTGATATAGAAGATTACGGAAGAGTAGCAGGACTCAAAATTAATAAAAACAAAACGAAAGCAATAACGAAAAATCTTACGAAAAAACAAGAAAGAGAATGGGAAGAGAAAATAGGTATACAGGTCACGAAAAAAATAAAATATTTGGGAATTTAGATAACATCTAAATGTTCGACCTTGAAAGAGGACAACTATGGTAGATTAGTCCAACAGGTAAAAAAGGACCTAGAAATCTAGAACTATATTTTATAGGTAGAATTGCTTCTACTAAAATGAATATACTGCCCAGAATTTTATTTTTATTCCAGGTGATACCAATAAAATTAGGGAAAGGATTTTTTAATGAGTTAAACAAAACAATAATTATATCTGGCAAAGGAAAAAACCACGAATCAAACTTTACCTTTACCTTTACAAGATAAGAGAGAAAGAGGGGAGACCTATTACCACGCAGCAGCCCTCACCTGGATTAAAGATTGGATATGACTCAAAAACAAAAGAATTTTGACCTTGGAAGGGCATGATCTCCAGAGAGGCTGGCATGCCTTTCTGTGGGATGGTAAAAGTAAGACTCATAATTATTTCCAAAGACATCTAATTAGGGACACAATCATACAAGTTTGGCTAAAAATCAAAAGAAATCAGTATAACAAAATACCCACCTGGCTTTCAACAATGGAAGCACTAATATACCCAAACCTATTGGATATGGATAAAATGAAGACATATAAAGAAATATTAAAGGAACAAGAAGAATTGAAAACAAGAATAGAATTAAAGGAGCAAAGTATAAGAAATCGACTGGTGGCCGTATTTACAGATAAAATCTAGACATAAAAAAGACACAGAACAATATGGATTTCAGAAAGAAAACGAATTAGACAAGATTATATTAGGACCAGAGTTATCCTCTGGTCCTAATATAATCTTGTCTAATTCGTTTTCTTTCTAAAATCCATATTGTTCTTTGTCTTTTTTATGTCTAGATTTTATCTGTAAATACGGCCACCAGTCGATTTGATCACAAAATTCTATAACTATTTGTTGAGTTATAAGATGAAAGAAGAGGTATAAGATAAAAGAAGTGATGATAACATGGGCACAAAACTTCAGCTATAACATAGAACTGGAGAAATGGGAGAAGGTCTGGAGCAAAAGCTATAAAATGATGAAGTCCGTTGCATATAAAGAAAACATCTATAAAATGTTTTACAGATGGCATCTTTCACCAGCAAAGATTGCAAAAATGTACTCCAACACATCGCCAGAATGTTGGAAATGTAAACATAATACAGGAACATATTACCACATGTGGTGGTCTTGTCCCAAAGCAAAACAATACTGGCAAAGGATAAAGAAATGGATTGAAGAAATAACAAATGAACATATAGAAATGAAACCGGAATTATTTTTACTAGGGATATTTACAGGGAATCAGGATAAAAAGATGCAATATTTAATTTTACATATCATCATAGCAGCAAGAATAACATTTGCACAGAATTGGAAGAATAATAATATACCGTCTGAGGACTGTGTGATTAAAAAAATCTTAGAATGCGCAGAGATGGACAGGCTTACTAAAGAAATGAATGATAAAGAAGAATCAGAATATTTATTTATTTATTTATTTATTCACACTTCTATGCCGCCCAACTCCCGAAGGACTCTGGGCGGCTTACAGCAAGCATACACAAGTCAAAATAAAAAATATCCAAGAGATAAGTTTAAAAATACATTTAAAAATTTAAAAACCATCCAACCATTCACAACATTCAAGGGATGACCCCTTTAATCCACTCTATGGGGTCGTTACCCCCAGGCCCGTTGGAAGAGCCAGGTCTTAACGGCTTTCCGGAAGACCAACAAGGTGGGGATGGTACGGATCTCCGGCAGTAGCTGGTTCCAAAGAACCAGGGCAGCCACAGAGCAAGCTCTCTCCCGTGGCCCCACCAGCCGACATTGCTTAGCTGACGGGACCTGGAGAAGCCCGACCCTGTGTGATCTGACCAGTCTCTGGGAGGTGTGTGGTAGTAGGTGGTCCTGAAAATAGCCTGGTCCTGAGCCATTATAAGATATGGGACGATTGGTATAAATGGTTACATAACAGATCTATAGGTTACGAATTATGAAATTTAAGAAGGTATAGAAGTAAGAAAGGCGCTAAGGAATCATAAAAATGAAATATCTTTGTATCAAATAGTACTATTATAAAATTGATATAAAAGAAAGGAAAATATTATTGTTTAATATAAAGAGAAAACTATGTAAGGATGGATTTACATCTATATCTAACTGTAAACTGAAAAGAGAGACAAATGGATGTAAAATGGATGTGACTCAGCTTTAACAGAGTTGGAAGGGACCTTGCAGGTCATCTAGTCCAACCCCCTGCCCAAGCAGGAGATCCTACATCTGCCTCTGTTAACAGATTAACAGAGTTGAAAGGGACCTTGCAGGTCATCTAGTCCAACCCCCTGCCCAAGCAGGAGACCCTTACATCTGCCTCTACCTAGGATCGAACTCACAACCTCATGATTGTGCGGCAAGAGCTCCATCTCTAGGCCACAGCAGGATATGGGATAACTATCAAATAAGCAGATTGTAAAAACCTTTTTTTTAACAAAAAACATTTAATAAAAATTATTTTTTAAAAAAGTGTATAGCCTTTTTAGATCAAGAGTAACAAGTGAAAACACTTGTATTGCTAGAATTTATTTTTATAATTTAATATTGTAATTTTAAGTATGTGAATCAGAATCTAAACTTGTTTGGATATATTACAATTGAAAGATATATAATTCAGATACATTAATACATACTTGCTTAATTCTCAAAGATGCATTTATATCTGTAATTAAAGATATATGCAGAGGATGTTTGAAATTAATTTTTAATTATATAGAAATAATAGCAATAAGAGTAAATAGTAATTGCTTACTATTAAAACAATTTCTTCCCTACTTAACAGAAGGCTACCACGACCTAGCAGTGCACGACCAGCTCCACCCCGTATAAAACGACAACAAAGTACAGAGATTTTAATTCCAGAAAGGTAGGGACAAATTATGAATAATGAAAAAAATCTTAATATTACTGATATACTTAACTATTCTATGAGAGCCAGTTTGGTGTAGTGATTAAGGTAAGGGTGTCAAACTCAATTTCATTGAGGGCCACATCAGAGTTGTCTTTGATCTCTGGAGGCCAAGTGGGTGTGGCTGGGGTGAGCATGGCCAGTTCAACGTCACTCATGTCGGGGGCTCCTGTGTAGCCTGGGCAGGGCTGGGAGGATCCATTGTCTCCAGCGGAGAAAGGTGAGACCAGGGAGAGGGCCAAACCCTTGTCCTCCAGAGGAGCCTCACCATCCCTCTCAGGCCATGAGGAGGACCCCAGACAGTGGTGCAGGCTGTCCAGAGCCCTAGGCAGTGGAGGGCAAGCGCCCAGCCCAGCCCTCGAGCTCCTAGGGCACCGGGACCTCACAGCCCAGCTGAGTCCCACTTCCCCGAGGGGGTGCTCGGCTGTGCTTACCTCCTCAAGGCTGCTGCTGCTGTGCTCACTCTCCTTGGCCAAGTTCCTCATGGTATGTGCAGGAGGGCAAAGTGTGTTGGTCAGAGGGAGGCCCACTCCCTCTCCACGTGAGGAGATCCAGCTTTGTCACCAAGGCATGCTCAGTGATAGGATGGGAGGAGGATCAGGAGGAGAGGTCAGGAGGTGGAGACAAGGGGATGGCAAAAGGGCAGCAGGGCTGCTGGTAGCCAAGTGCTAAGGCAGGACTTCCCTCAGACTCTCCCTCCCTCTCATTATAATCTCTTTCCTTCCTTCCTTCCTTCCTTCCTTCCTTCCTTCCTTCCTTCCTTCCTTCCTTCCTTCCTTCCTTCCTTTTTCTCTTTTCTTCTTTTTCCTTCCCTCTTCATTTTCCTTTCTTTTTCCTTCCCCTCTTTCCTTCTTTTTCCTTCCTTTCTCTCTTCCCATCTTCCCTTCTTTTGTCTTTCCTCTTTGTCTTTGTCTTTCTCCTTTCCTGACCCTTTTTGGATGCTCAAATGCAAAAGGGGAAACATTTCTCAATGCCTCCTTGCCTTGCGATCAAATGCCACTTTTGCTAGTAGTTTGTTTTGCTAGCACTCTGCTAATGAAAACAGAGCTCAGGAGGGGTGTGGGCGGCCCTCCCGAGCTCTGTTTTCAGCTGCAAGGGTCTCCTACAACACTTTGCCAACGAAAATGAAGCTTGGGAGGGCCTTCTGAGCTCCGTTTTTAGCTGTGATGGCCTCCTATAGCACTCTGCCAGCCACCACCAGATTGTAGATCAGCACTGGGCCGGGCCGAGGCACCGCTGGTCGGTCCTTTGCTGTTTCCAGGGTGGCCCTGCAGGCCAGATCTAAGCAACCCACAGGCCCGCAGGCCTTGAGTTTGACACCCCTGGATTAAGGCATCAGGCCAAAGACTGGAATTTGGTGGTCCACGGGATTTAAAATTATGACCTTGGTGGTCCCTGAGGTCCAAAAGGTTGGGGACCCCTGCCCTATACCATTTCAGACAGGTGGCCTTCCAGTCTTTCCTTAAAAACCTCTAGTAATGAAGCACCTACAAAAGCAAGCTGTTCCACTGGTTAATTGTTGTTAATTATTTCTCCTTAATTCCAGGTTGTTTCTCTCCTTGATTGGTTTCCATCCATTGTTTCTTGTCTTGCCTTCTGGTGCTTTGGAAAATAAGTTGATCCTCTCTTCTCTGTGGCAGCACTTCAAATACTGGAATACTGCTATCATGTCACCCCTAACCTTCTTTTCTCTATGCTAATCATATCCAATTCCTGCAACTGTTCTTCATATGTTTTAGTCTGCAGGCTTTTAATCATCTTAGTTGCTCTTCTTTGCCCCTTTTACAAAATCTCAACATCTTTTTTGCAATGTGGTGACCAAAACTAGATGCAGTATTCCAGGTGTGGTCTTACTAAGGACTTATAAAGCATTACTAATACTTAACATGATTTTAATTCTATGCCTCTGTTTATATAAGCAAGGATTGTATTAGCTTTTTTGGCTGCTATGTCCGCGCATTTTGTTGCAGTCTGCTAATTTATTTACTTTGTCAAAAAATGAGATAATATTTGTTTGGCATGATCTGTTTTTAACAAACCTACGTTGGTTTCTGGTTATAACTTAACTTGTTTCTAAGGGTTCGCAGATCTCTTGTTTGATGATGATGATGATGATGATGATGATTCGATTTTAAGATCCTGATATCGGTTAAGTTTTTCTTGTTGTTTTTCATCAATTCGGCTGTCACCTGGTATGGCAACATCAATGATCCACACTTTTTTCTTTTCCACAATCGTGAGATCTGGTGTATTATGTTCCAAAACTTTTGTCAGTCTGAATTCGAAAGTCCCAAAGTATTTTGGCATGTTTGTTTTCAACTACTTTCTCAGGTTTATGATTCCACCAGTTCTTTACCTCTGGTAGGTGGTAGTTGTGGCACAGGTTCCAATGAAGCATCTGGGCCACGTAGTTGTGCCTCTGTTTGTAGTCCGTCTGTGCGATTTTCTTGCAGCCGCTAAGGATGTGATCAATAGTTTCATCAGCTTCCTTGCAAAGTCTGCATTTTGGGTCATCAGCTGATTTTTCGATCTTGGCCTTGATTGCATTTGTTCTGATTGCTTGCTCCTGGGCTGCAAGAATCAAGCCTTCTGTCTCCTTCTTCAGTGTTCCATTAGTGAGCCATAACCAGGTCTTCTCCTTATCAACTTTTCCTTCAATCTTGTCGAGGAACTGCCCATGCAAGGCTTTATTGCGCCAACTGTCGGCTCTAGTAACTTGTTGCTTGTACCCTTACGATTTATACTCATATTGATTGTTTCCTAATTGCTTACTTGACCCCTATGACAACCATTCTTGACAAATGTATCTTTTCTTTTATGTACACTGAGAGCATATGCACCAAAAACAAATTCCTTGTGTGTCCAATCACACTTGGCCAATAAAGAATTCTATTCTATTCTATTCATTCTAGTTTGCATTGCAGTTTTCCTATACTGATTCTTTGTCTGCTGTGCTTTCAGAAGCTTCCGGTTGTTTACTTCAATCAATGCAGGTTCTTCACTTTCTTTGACATAATCTGCCAATGCATGTGTTTCTTCTTCTACTGTTTGTTTTACTTGTAAAAGTCCTCTGCCACCAGTTTTTCTGGGCAGATATAGTCTGTCGACATCATTACGAGGGTAAAGTGAATAGTGAATGGTCATGAGTTTTCTTGTTTTCCTGTCCAAATTGTCCACTTCAGCCTGTGTCCAGTTTATTATGCCAACAGTATATCTTATAACAGGTATAGCCCAGGTGTTTATGGCCTTGATGGTGTTGCCTACATTGAGCTTGCTTTTGAGAATTTTTCTGACTCTTTGTATGTATTCTTTGCTGACCACATTTTTCACATGCCCATGTTTGATATTGTCCAGTTGTAGTATGCCCAGGTATTTATAGGCCTCTGGCTGATGACACTTTATGACTTGACCATTAGGCATGTTTATGGCCACACTTTCAGTGATTTTGCCCTTCTTCAATGCTACTGTGGCACATTTGTCCAAACCAAACTCCATGCTGATATCAGTGCTAAAGATTCGGACAGTGTTGGTCAGAGACTGAATTTCAGTTTCAGTTTTTCCATATAACTTCAGATCATCCATGTACAACAGGTATGAAATTTTATTAGATTTCTTGGATGTTTGATAGCCAAGGTTTGTTTTTTGTAAGATTGTTGACAACGGGATCGTGGCAATGATGAAAAGCAATGGTGACAATGAGTCTCCCTGGAAAATTCCTCTTTTGATATTGACAAATCTGTAGTTTTCATTTCCTACAAACAGTTCAGTTTTCCAGTGCTTCATCATGTTTTCAATGAAAGTGCCAACATTTTTGCAAATCCCAATGGTGTCTAGGCACTTGATGATCCAACTGTGTGGGAATGAGTCAAAAGCTTTTTTATAGTCAATCCATGTTGCGTGAAGATTAGTTTTTCGGCTTTTGCAATTATTATTATTATTATCATTATCATTATCATTATAGTTTTCCAGGATCTTCCCAGGTATTGATGTTAGGCTGATTGGTCTGTAGTTTTGTGGATCTGTTTTTTCCCCTTTTTTGAAAATGGGAACCACGTCAGCACTTTCCCAGTTCTCTGGTAGCTCCCCAGTGTTTCAGGATCTTTCAGGATGAAAGAGATGTCTTCTAGCTCCTTCAGAACTCTTGGATGTAATCTGTCAGGTCCTGGTGATTTGAACTCATGTAGAGTGGACAAATGTTCTCTTACTAGTTTCTTGCCTATTTTAATTTGAATTCCTAATCTGTCTTTTACAGTTCTGTTTTTGGTAGGTTGGGCTATTTTTTCTTTTTGGGTGAAGACAAGATGCAAAGAAAGAATCAAATAGCTCTGCTTTCTCTCTGCTGCCAATCACTTCCTTGCCGTCTTCTCCCATTAGTGGACTGATTGTTTCTTTGACCTTTTTCTCTTTTTTTTTTATAGGTTGAAAGAAACTTTTTTATTGCTTTTGACATTTGTTGCAAGTCTTAGTTCATTCTGAGCCTTAGCTTTATGACTTCATCACTGGAGATTTGGGCTATATGCTGATATTCTGCCTTAGTTATGTGTCCCTCTTTCCATTTTTATACTTGTTCTTTTTGTCTTGCAGTTTATCAGAGACTTCTTTATTCAACCATGCTGGTTTCTTTTTGAATTTCCTGTTTTTCTTTTTCAGTGGTATTGTGCTGCACTGGGCTTTTAAATCATATTTTTCAGAGTTTCCCAAACTTCTTAAGTTGTTTTCCCATTTAAGGTTTTCATCCATAGAATCCTTCTAAAGATCTCTCTAAGTTTGTTGAAATCAGCTCTTTCAAAGTTTGATTTTGTTCTATTTCTTGTGTCAGCATTATATTGAATTCCAATATGTCACTCTCCCCCAAAGTTCCCGCAACTTCAACCCCCTCTATAATTTCTTCTCTGTTAGTAAGAATTACTGTATTTTTCGCACTATAAGACACTCCAGACCATAATATGCACCTAGCTTTTGGAAAGAAAAACAAGAAAAAAAATCTGCCTCTCCCTCCCAGCAATTTGCCTCCTTGCCAGCAAACAGTGATGAAAATGCAAGAAGTAATAACCAGGAACCTGTAGGTGAAAAGTGAGATGGGGGAGGTAAAGGGTGATATTTGTAAGATAGATGACAAAGTAGGAACAATCTAAAAGGCAATAGCTAAAAATGAATAGCAAATAAAAGTAGTTGAGGCCAGACCAGAGCAGGCAGAAAAAAGATTGAGACAGATAATAAATTAGTAGAAATCAACAGAAATCTAGAAGAGGCAATTACCCAAAAACTCTGCTTTTTATCTCAGATTTCAGAATATCCTAGAGCAGTGGTGGCGAACCTTTTTCGGCTCGCGTGCCGAAAAAGGGGGGGGCGCGCTCGCGCGCGCTCGCATGCCCACACCCATTCCCTCCCCCCCACGCATGCGCACAACACCCCCCCATGCTGCCTCCTGCGCATGCGCACCCCCCCCACCCCCGCACAGGCCCACTTACCGGAGCCTGGAACGACGAAACGGAGCCTGGAACGATGAAACCGGCAAACCGGAAGTGCGAAAAAACGCACTTCCGGTTTGCCGGTATGCTGTTTTTTGCACTCCGGAGGGTTCAGGGAAGCTCCCTGAAGCTCCGGAATGCAAAAAACTACAAAACGGACAAACCGGAAGTGCGGAAAAGTGCACTTCCGGTTTGTCCGTTTTGTAGTTTTTTGCATTCCGGAGCTTCAGGGAGCTTCCCTGAACCCTCCGGAGTGCAAAAAACAGCATACCGGCAAACCGGAAGTGCGTTTTTTCGCACTTCCGGTTTGCCGGTGGGAACCCTCACGTGCCGGCTTCTATGGCTCCGCGTGCCAGCTCTGGCACGCGTGCCATAGGTTCGCCACCACGGTCCTAGAGAATAAAGAAGAGAACCTCCCAGAGCTGATAGCGATTTTGGAAGATACACTGAACAAAACAAACAAGAAATTTTAAGTGAATTAGACGAAGTGTATAGAATTCATATCAACTATGTGCAGAGACAGACTCCCGTGGGAAGTACATGTCAGGTTTATAAGAAAAACAGTTAGGGATGAGATTTTCGGTAAAACAAGAGATGACCCTCTGACATATAAAGGAAAAGAAATCTTGACACTGAGACAGATCCCACGCAGAGTAAGAGAAAAAAGAAGGAAAGAAGCCCTTCAGATAAACCCTTTGGAGGTGCAGCCCATCCCTTGCCAAAAGCCCTTCATGTAGGTAATGCAGACCATGATCTAGGAATCCAAAGTTCTCTTGGCAGCACCAACCCTTAAACCAGTGGTTCATTTCTAAAATCCTTTGTTTCCTCATTGGTTATTGACTTTTTGTTGGAAGTACAGATGAAGAACCATTTGACCTCCAAACTCCTTAACTTTCTTGCCAAGCTGTTCATAGTCTTTTGATATTATTTTTAGATTCATTTTCGTCTCATTCATCCCTACAAATTATTATTTGTGAACTTGATTATTTTAGTAAGATTCTCAGCCAAATATTTGATTTTTTGCTCCAGGGGGACAATATACCTCCCTAGATTAATTGTCTGGTTTACAGATGACTAATTATGTTCCCTGAGAATTGAATCTCCTATCACTAATATGTGTCTTTTTTTTCGAGGGAAGTCTGGGTTACTTTTCTTCCTATTGCAGGAACACTTGATGCCTCTTTTCTAGGTACACTTGATGGTGCCTCTTTTCTAGGTGTCTGCATGTTTTCTTCCAGGGGTAGGATATGAAATCGATTGCTCAGGTCCAGTGGGGCTACACTGGACTGGACTGAACTAGACAGCAGGGACTTTGCTCTTGGCTGTTGTTTTCTTCTAAGAGTGACATGTTTCCATTGTTCTGTCTCTAAAGGTTCATATAGGTTCATTTCTTCTTGTAGTTGTTTGTACCTTATTATATTCAGTTTAGACGTAATCTTCTTGGTTTAGATTGGAATTTCTCATTTTGTAGGTTGAGTCTCAGAGTGGTTAAGAGTTGCCTCTAAATCCTTTACTTTTTCTTCCAATAATTAGTTTAATTTAATCTGGTACAGATGTAATTTGGGTCTTCTATGGACAGAAGTTCATACATGGAACATATTTTGCAAATCACAACAGTATCAAGTTCAATTAAAGATTACATTTTTTAAAGTTTACAAAATGTTCAAAATTGTAAAAAGAAATTCCCAAAAATATATTTCTAAGTTTAAATTTAAAAATTCTAAAAGTTCATTTGAAATTTTAATTATTTTCAGTTATAGTTTTTTATTTTTTTATTTTTTTAATTTTTTTTAAGTTTTAAACGTTTTTTTTAACATTTAAATATTTGGGAAGATCTTCATTTCAAAATTCTCAAAAAGAGCTAAACGAAACATTTTTTCTTCAATATTACTCTTTTGTTTGCCCTCTAGATATAGTTTGTAATCCACCAATGTATAAAAATGATAGATAAATATATAAAATAACACATCATTAAGATGAAAGAAAAATTAAAATCTCAGCTGAAGAGAAAAAATAATATATGCTGAAAATATAAATGTAATATCTGTAAAAGTATGTAAAAGTATGCACTTTGATGTTAATGAAAAAGAAAAAAAAGTTATGCAGTTTTAAAAGAGATTAGTTGATATAAGACAAAGGAAGAGATAATAAATGCTGAGTTGCGGTGAACAAAGGGAAGGGCTGCTTTCTCCCTAGTGGCCATGAAAAGGAACCTGAAATTTCTGGGCATCTGGGCCACCAGTCTGGATCACTGCTTTACTGTGGCTCAGTTGGCCTTCTGCTACCTCATATCTCCTCCGCTGGGCTGCTGGACTCTGCTAGGCTGCTGAGTTCCTCTGCTGGGCAGCCAGGCTCTTCTGGGCTGGTTGTTGGTTCGCTGCTACTCAATTTCCAGGCTGGGCTGCCCAGTTGGACTTGGTCATTGGGCCACTTGGCTGGGTCACCTCTCAGATGGGCCCTGCATTCCTCTCAGCATGCAACTGATCAGGGTTAACTCAGCATGCAGCCAATCACATGCTGAGCCACTATTTTACTGGCATTTTCCTCTTCCTCTCTCTTTCTTTTCTCTCCTTTTCCTATCTTTCTTCTCTCTCTATCTGGGTTGCTAGTTCGCCACCAGACTAGGACCCTGGGCTGCAGGCTTGCGTCTCAGATGAGCTGCTACTCTCCTCAGCATGGAGCTGATGGGGATCATCTCAATGTGCAGTCGATCACTGCTGATGTGCTGCTGTTTTTCTGGTGTCTTCCTCCTTCTCCCCCTTACTTTTCCTCTCCTTTTCACTTCTCCCATTTTCTCCATTTTTCTGCTGCCTTTCTTTTTCTTCTACTACTACATTTCCTTCTTTAATAACTTTTTCTCCCAGCAATTTAATACTGTTTCCTCCATTGTCGCCATCTTGGAAACCTTAGGATTTATGCCAGCAAAGCAACTGTATAGATATGCCCTGAATGATCAAATAAGAATTATCATTGGGTTCTGCGGGGGAAGGTCAGTGCTGCAAGTTAAATGCCTGATAGATCTGCAGTTAGACCAAGGGTCCCCAACCCGCAGTCCATGGACCAGCACCAGTTCGTGGCATGCCAGCAACCAGTCCATGCAAACAAGACCATGTTCTGACATGGTCTAAGCAAAGCAAGGTTGACTTGATATACGAGGGTGAATCAAAAAGTAATGCCATTTTCTTTAGGACAGGTATAATTACCAACACAGGAACATGTAGCATACATCAAAATGAAACTGGTCCTCTGTGGATCACATCCCTACTTCTCAACATAGTCACCGTTTCTCTCAATAGCAATGTTCCACCTTCGAATGAGAGCATGTATCCCTGTCTCGTAAAATTTTGTTGACTGTTCTTTGAGCCACTTCTTCACTGCAGTTTTCACTTCCTCATCACTGGAATAATGTTTGCCTCTCAAACCCTTTTTCATGGGGCCAAAGAGATGATAGTCTGAAGGTATCTGGTAAGTATGGAGGATTATTATTCCAGTGATGAGGAAGTGAAAACTGCAGTGAAGAAGTGGCTCAAAGAACAGTCAACAAAATTTTACGAGACAGGGATACATGCTCTCATTCAAAGGTTGAACATTGCTATTGAGAGAAACAGTGACTATGTTGAGAAGTAGGGATGTGATCCAAAGAGGACCAGCTTCATTTTGATGTATGCTACATGTTCCTGAGTTGGTAATTATACCTGTCCTAAAGAAAATGGAATTACTTTTTGACTCACCCTCGTATATTACTGAAGACTGGCTGGTTGAAGATTGGGGTGTAGCTCTATATAAAATTCAAATAGCTGGGTTGCAGATTCTGACCATGATGTTAAGGCCAGAGAAGATAAATGAGGTTAGCCCCTCTAGGTAAAACCAGACCAGGAAATCAATTCCACAGGAAAGCTAAGACTACCTTTACTGAGATTGGCTATAATACAGACACTTTAAAATCTGGTTGTGCTGTACCTCCTACCCTTTTTATACTCCACTGAAAATCTGACATCTGCCTGAGTTGCTTCCAAATGTTATTTTGTTTCTCTGGGGTTAAAAAATAATTCATCCTCTTCAGTCTAAGCATATCAAAATCATCTTCCTTATTCCCTATAACCGTGATGGCGAACTTATGGCACGCGTGCCACAAGTGGCACGCGGAGCCATATCGGTGGGTACATGCGCGCCAGCCACTGATTTTCGGGCCTTCTAGGCCCACTGGGAGTCGGGAAACAGGCTGTTTCCAGCCTCCGGAGCGGGTGGGGAAGGCCCATTTTTTGCTCTCCCCAAGCTCCAAAGATTCCCAAATTGAAATGGGCCATTTCTGGCCTCCAGAGGGCTTCTGGGGGGGTGGGAAAGACCATTTTGCCCTCTCCAGGTTCCTAGAGAGGCTCTGAAGCCTGGGGAGAGCAAAAACGGGCGTGCCATCGCGTGCCAGGAGCAGGGGGGTCACACGCAGATCAGGGGCAGGTTGCTCACTTACCTATGCCGGTGCGCTGCGTGCGCATCTCCATGTTTCTGGCGCGCGCTCACTACGCGCACGCGCCCCCTCATGCGATTTTGCTTCTGTGCATGCGCAGAAGCAAAATCTTGCCAAAATTTCACGAGGGGACGCACGTGCACGTGTGATTTTGGCACGATTTTGCTTCCGTGCATGCGCAGAAGCAAAATTGCGCCAAAATCTCACACATGTGCGCGCCCCCTCGTGAGATTTCGGTGAGATTTTGCTTCAGTGCATGCGCAGAAGCAAAATTGGCCAAAAATTCTCAGAAAAAGATGGCGACACGCTCAATGGACCGGCGAAGACGGCTCCGATGCGGTCGCGCGCAAATTGCACAATCGGCCACTCCCTACCGGAGCTATGCATCAGACAGCTCTGGCAGGAACCCACCACTGGCGCAGATGCGCAGGGGGGCACATGAAATTATGGGTGTGGGCACACATGCGCGCGACCCCCCCCCATGCTCTCTCCCCTTTTGGCATGCGAATAAAAAAAGGTTCGCTATCACTGCCCTATAAGTATGATTGTGCAATAAATTCTTGCAACATTGCTTGAGGCTGAATGGTTACAAGTGTCTTTGCATGCATTTGGACCTACTCTAACAAGCTTGGGTTGGTGCTGGTGTACTGACTGTCCAACTATCTTATAGCTCTGCACAATTTAATTTAATTTAATTTAATAATTTAATTTAATTTAATTTAATTTAATAATTTAATTTAATTTAATTTAATTTAATTTAATTAATTTAATTTAATAATTTAATTTAATTTAATTTAATTTAATTTAATTTAATTTAATTAATTTAATAATTTAATTTAATTTAATTTAATTTAATAATTTAATTTAATTTAATTTAATTTAATTTAATTTAATTTAATTATTTAATTTAATTGATTTGTATGCCGTCCAACCCCCTTGAGGGACTCTGGGCGGCTGACAACATATAAAATCATTGTTACATATAAAAACATATAATTAAAAATTAAAAAAATTAAAAAAACATCTGACATTCATAACCAAGGGGGGAGACCCAAATATAATCTGATTGGTCTCACTTTTACCCCGCCTGCCGGAAGAGCCAATTTTGTATTGCTTTACGGAAGGCCAGCAGGGTGGGGATAGTTCTAATCTCTGGAGGGAGTTGGTTCCAAAGGGAGGGGGCTCCCACAGAGAAGGCTCTCCCCCTTGGCCCCGCCAACCGGCATTGCTTGGTCGATGGGACCTGGAGGAGACCAACTCTGTGGGACCTAACCGGTCGTAGGGAGGTATGCGGCAGGATGCGGTCCCGAAGGTAACCTGGCCCTGAGCCATGTAGGGCTTTAAAGCTCAAAACCAACACCTTAAATTGGGTCCGGAGACTAATGGGCAACCAATGCAGCTGACGGAGAATGGGTGTTACATGGGTGTACCTAGGCACACCCACCATGGCTCGCGCAGCTGCATTTTGCACCAATTGTAGTCTCCAGATACTCTTCAAGGGTAACCCCATGTAGAGCGCGTTGCAGTAATCCAGCCGGGAGGTGATAAGGGCGTGAGTGACTGTGAGTAGAGCCTCCTTCTCCAAGTAGGGTCGCAATTGGTGCACCAGGCGAACCTGTGCAAAGGTCCCCCTAGCCACAGCTGAAAGATGTTGTTCCAATTTTAGCTGTGGATCTAGGAGGACACTCAAATTGCGGACCCGTTCTGAGGGAGTTAATTTCTCCCCCCCAAGAACCAAGGAGGGACAATTGACACAATCCTTGGGAGGCAATATTCATAGCCACTCGGTCTTGTCAGGGTTGAGTTTTAGCCGGTTCATCCCCATCCAGACCCTAACATCATCCAGGCAGCGGCACATTACGTCCACAGCTTCCCTGAATTGAGACGGGGTGGAGATGTACAACTGGGTATCATCAGCATACTGCTGATACCTCACCCCATGTCATCGGATGATCTCACCCAGTGGTTTCACGTGATGTATCGGGACTTTTTCCCCCGTTGCTAAACCGGGCATGGGTGGGGCCAGCGTGTGACGCATCCAGCCTGCGGGCCACAAGTTTGATAGCCCTGACTTAGAAGGAGCACACAGTGGTCTTTATTTTGAAGCAGTTGAGAAGCTAACATATATCCTGTAGTCCCATTTCATTGTGAAACTGAATTTCCCCAAACCCTGAATCTCTGCAAGGTTGGAAAACCAACTGGAAACATTCTTCCCAAATACATCATGAATTCAGAAGATCTCCAGATGCTTCTTGGAAACGTTTCCAATTATTTGGTAGAAAATATCTCTTTTCTGATTGACCTGTTAAATACAGAGATAGTCAGGGAACTAGATGAGTTTATCTAGCAAGATCTCAGCCCAGGCATAGCCCCAGGAAGCTCTCAGTCTATTAAGAACCTGAGTTGAATGAAGCAACTGAAAAAACACCTAAAGTAACAATGGCAAAAAATAAAAAATTAACCCAACTAAGCACTGATAAGAGCTGATATTCAAAAATTACCGAAGCCCCGCCCCGCATCCTATTTTTGCGAAAAATGGGACGTTTTTCGCAAAAATATGGGGCATTTTTGCCTTCCCCCACCCCCCAGGACTGCTCTGCAGAATCCGAGGTTCACTTAACAATTACTTGAAATTACTGTATTTTTCGGCGTATAAGATGGACCAGAATATAAGATGCACCTTAATTTGGGGGGAGGAAAACAAGAAAAAAAGAATTCTGCCTGTGCCTACCAGCAAAAAAATGAGCCAAAAACAGGCCGTTTTTTGCAAAAATTGGGGCATTTTTGCCTTCCCCCACCCCCTAGGAGTGCTCTGCAGGCTTCCCAAACCCTCTCCATGTCCTACTTTTGCAAAAAAAAAAAAGAGCGAAAAACAGGCCGTTTTTTGCAAAAAGTAGGATGTTTTTGCCTTCTAATTACCCCATCTAGCATGACTGGAGGAGGAATTCTGGGAGTTGAAGTCCACTAGTCTTAAAGCTGTCAAGTTTGAAGTTTGTAAAAAGTATACATGGTTGTAAAAAGTATACATGGTTGTAAAAAGTATTCTGCTACACTGGTATTTTATTAAATAATATATTACTACACCATTTGGTTCAGAATACTTTTTTCCTTGTTTTCCTCCTCTAAAATCTAGGTGCGTCTTATACTCCGGTGCGTCTTATACTCCGAAAAATACGGTATACAGTGTGTCACCTTGCTGGTGTCCTGCCATCAAAGGGGAAGGAAGTGGGGAGGCATTTGGGGCAATCCACACCTGTGTATCTAATCATGGGAAATGGGGAGGGGGACCTGGCATGAAAAAGACCAGACCAGTAACGCCAGGTATATTCAAGGCTGCTTGCCCTGGGTGTGAAATTTCAGCAGCCTAAACAACCCAGAGTTTCTCACAACATTGCAGTGATCCCAGATTGGGTGGCAACTGACCGGACATTGGGAGGAGGGATGGGGAATTTGGGGTTTGGCTCTTTGTATTGGTGAGCAGAAACTTCAGATTCTGCCTCACTTTCCTGCAACCAATATCTTTAGTAAAAGTTTTTTTCATTGGAGTTGAGAGTCTGCTTTCCTAAATGATTGTTTTGGGGCAGGTCTGACACAGTGGCAATAAGAGTGTCAAAGCATCAATTCTCTGTGCTTATTGTACCGTCTTCTTCACACCTTTCCCAGCAGAGTTATTTATCTTCTCCTAATGATCCATTCATTTCTTCATCAAGATTATCTCCATAATGCTCTACAATTAACTATAGTGGATTTTACGTGAAACAGATTATCCAGATTTACATAAAGGATTCAGATTCAGTCATGGAGGAGAAATGACATTGGTCATTCCATTGGATGACTTTAATTGGAGCCTTCAGTAGCTCTAGAGTGGGTTGTTCTTAATTGTTTTAGCTCTCAGCAACATTTGATAATGCCAAGATTCAGGAGTCATGATAAAAACTGAAAACTGGAGTCATGATGCAAGAGTCAAGAGTCACGAAAACAAACTGGAACTGAAGTCAGGATGTGCGAGGGTGCACCGTCCCCTTCCAATCAGGTTTATTGTTTTATATGTCTTGGTAGCAATTTGTTTGGCTCTATACTTACTGTTTGGCTCTATACTTACTTGTTTAAACAGTTCCTTTTAACTTTATACAACAACTTGCTATTTTACATTCAGTACCTGTATGTGGGCACCAAAACTCCTTTCCCTTGGAATTGAAAAAAAATGACGTCATTTTTTTCTTCAAAGTTACCTGTGGGTATAAAACTTTAAACAAAGAATCTTTTCCAACTGTCATGATTAGAGCAATTTTTACAGTCATTAAATAATAAGTCTTTGTAAGTCTTTATTAATCTGGTGCAGGTCTGCTTGCTTCCTCCTCGTCCTTGGCATTGTCAGGGTTCCGTCTCGGTTCCGCTTGCTTCCGCGTCGTCCTGGGATCATCCGGGCTCCGTCTCGGTTCCGTTCCGGCCTCGTCCTCATCTCGTCCTCGTGGACCGCCGTCCGCAGGATCTTCTTGGTCGATTCTGGACAAAGCATCTGCTACCCTGTTCTCTCTTCCTTCACTGATCCGGATTTTATTCAATTCTCTAAAGTCTAAGCAGAATCTGACTGAGTGATTCTTCTTTCTAACCAAATCTATTGGAGATGACCCTTCACTCTCTGCTGGTTTGATTACATTCAGGTCTAATATCATTTGTTTCTCCTTTTATAAGAATTCAGTATACTGCCCTATCAATCTATAGGGAGGCACAGAGATTGGTTTCGCATTGCCTGTGTCAATTTTATGTTCTGTGCCCTTTGCTTTCCCTGGTTTCTCTGTGAACCCACTAGCATACTTTCTAATTAGGCACATTAGTTGTTCCTTTTGTGGGATTTATATTCACTTTCTCTATAGAATTTTCTTTTGGTTGAGTCTGATCATTGGTTGGGCAAAATATATCTGACCCTTCATCTTCTGTCTGGTTATAAAGAACCATCTGCTCTGGATTCCAGTACTGCTTTATCGAATTCAAGTGCACATCCCTCTCTAAATTGTCATCTATTCTCCTAATTACGTAATTTACAGGAGTGGTCTGTTTAATTATCTCATAGGGACCTTCCCAGTCATTTTGCCATTTGCTTCCTTTTACATAACGTAGGAACAGTACTTTATCTCCTGTTACAAATTGTCTATCTTTTGCATTTTTGTTATACCATTGGCTCTGTCTTGCTTGAGCTTCACTTACGTTTTGTTGTGCATATTTCATAGCTTCTGCCATGTCCTCTTTTAGCTTTTTCATATAAGCTATAACCTCCATAGGTTCCTTTTCTTGTTCTACAGCACACTCTTTCCTCACTGAGTCTAAAGGACCCATTATTGTTCTTCCATATACCAGCTCAAATGGACTGTCACCTGTGCTCAAATGTCTAGTGTCTCTATATGCGAATAACAGGTGTTGCACCTTCTCATCCCCTGGCTTACTTTCCTTATCTTTATCTACTTCCTGAAAGTTAGCAAGGTAGGATCTCGCATTTGCTCTTCTGCAAACTGCTGTTTGCTGGTCACATTTATGCTTTCATTCATTACAGGCAAGTTAAGTTGCACCTGGTCTGACTCTGTTTGATGGAAAACTTGCTTAATCTCCTTTTTAACTTCAGGGGAGACTCCTGCCCTCATATTATTTGATTTTTGTATTTGCTCTATCTGTTTCCCCAGACTATTGCCCACTAGTATGGGAGTAGGTATAGCATCGTAGATGGCGAAATCATGGTAACCTTCCCATGTACTATCTTGGCTATCTTGATACGTGCTACCCTTGTATGTATCACTGGACCGCCCAGACCTCTTAATTTTATGCTTTCTCCTTCCACAATATCTTGAGGCCTCACTAAATCACTTATTATTATGCTTATCACAGATCCAGTGTCACGTAGGCAAAAATAAGCCTATTCATTAATTTTCACCTCCCATAAATATTCAGGATCTGGCATGTCGTGTAAGTTTATGCACACAAGGTTTCTGCAGATCCCATCCCACCATTCAGCATTGTCTTTTGCTTCCTGGGTCAGGCCTCCATTTTGTTTTTCTACTGTGACCTGCCCTCTAGGCCTACTGTCGCTCTCTGCTTCAGAAGACTGCTTTGGCTTGCGTATATGGAAACTGGTGTAAGCATCATTTTTCCTATCTTTATAAAATGTTTTGGATTGGTTACATTGAAACTGCATATGGCCTGTCTTGTGACACTTGAAGCAAATACGATCTCTATTAAAATCTGTTTGTGTCTTTTCTTTTGGTTGCATATAGATTTTTTTCTTTCTGAGGTAAAGGCTCCCTGTATGTTTGGACTTTCATTTCTTTCCTATATTCATTTGGACTTCTATATGGTTTATTTCTTATGTCTGGAGTGACTGGTTTCTTGAAACTCTCTTCACGTGCCTGCATCATAGCATCTGCCCACAGTGCAGCCTCTTCCACTCTTTGAAATTGCTTGTCAGGGACTAGCCACTTGATTTGCCCTGGGAAAAGCTCATACAAGCGTTCTAGGGCTAATAATTCTTGTAATTGTTCTAGACTTCCCACCTTAGCTTCCCTGAGCCAATCCATTAAATGTTTCTTTATTCTGGAGGCCACTTGAGCATATGTATCGCTCCCTTTTCTGTACACTGACCTAAAAGCCTTTCTGTAATGTTCAGAAGTCAGCCTGAACCTCTGTTTGATCACTTCTTTAAAGCGTGTGTATGACATAGCATCTTCATCACTTAACCCGGAATATATTTCTAGAAGTTGCCCGGCTAATCTGGGCCGGAAATACCCCATTCGTCTTTCCTCAGGCACACTCAGTTCTAAGCAAGTCCTTTCAAAAGCAGATATAAATGATTGCACATCATCTCCTGGAGAATACAGAGGGAATCTTTTTATGTCAATCTTTTCATGGCTACTTGTTCCTCCTGATCCTTGTTCTACCTGTGACATTTTTAATTTTGCCATAGCCAATTCATGTTCAAAGGCTTCTTTCTGCATTCTAGCCTGCATCTCCCTCTCTTCTCTTTCCTGCTCTCTGGACAATTCCATTTCTCTCTGTTCCCTGGCCAATTCCATTTCTCTTATTTCTTTTTCCCTGGTCAATTCTATTTCTTAACTTAATTCTCAAAAGTTCAGCTTCCAAGTTTACATTTGACATGGGCTCATCAACCTGTGCCCCCCCCCCCCAAGCTGGCTGTATCTGTCTTCTAGTTCTTGTTTCCATTCTTTTTTTCCCCAAATTAGGGTTTTAAAATGACAAGCCTCTTTCCTCAATCTGTGGACTCCTTTTTATATTATATATGTATAGTTTTCTTTTCTTTTATTTTCACAGTGATACGATTGTCCTCCCTTACAACACCAATTAAACTTTTACCTCAGAGAGGATCAATCTACACCTTTCAAACTGAATTTCCACTCCACTCGAACTCGCACCCTGAGTCCTTCGTGGAACACACAAATGAGCTGACACACTTCAACAAATACGACTTGGTGTGGGCTTTTGTTGTGGATTAACACAAGGCTCTCAATGTCCAGCAGTTTCGAGTGGTGTTTCTACTTTACCAGTCTCAGTTTACCTCAAAACACCCTCTCTGCCTACTTTAAGCCAATCTCCTTACTTTACCCTTTTTCGTTCACCTCAGGAGATTTGAGCTTCAGCCTTAAAATTTTAAAATCCAAGAATTTTTCTCTCAGCCTTTTGTACTAAGTATTATTTCATTCTCCACCAGTTCAAATCCCGGCGCTGCCACCAGTTGCGAGGATGCACCCGTCCCCTTCCAGTCAGGTTTATTGTTTTATATGTCTTGGTAGCAATTTGTGTTTAATTTTCCTTTTTTTATATCTCCCTGACCAAGGGTCACACCCTCTCTTTCACTTCTCTCTCTCTTTAGAGGCTTGCTTTTACTTTTACAATATCTCTAAGCTCTTCAGGATTGTTTAAGATTTGCTTTATGTGAGGAATAGACAGACGTTGACACGTTTCTTGAACAAACTAGTAAACAGTTTATTTAAATACAACTTCTCAGTAATTGTCAAGTGAATTTGTTGCAGCCACAAGCAGCTATTTAATTCTTTCTTTTTCTTTTCTTCCCCTCAGAGATTCTCCTTGCTTTCCTGACTAAATCTAAGCAAATCCAATTCTTCTTTGTTTCTAGGCCTATAGATAAAAGCACGTTTCACCGTTTATCTCTATCTACAGATTACTTAATATATATCAATCAATCTTGTTCCCTGACCCTGACTCCTGCTTCCCACAGAACTGCCTAGGGCCTATCTTTTCTCTCCTGTCAACTTCCCTCTTGGACAGTTACACTCAGGCAGAGATTCTCTATAAATCTTCCCTCTTTGGAAGTTACACAAAACACACAGACTGAGCTCTTCTCAGCTCTTCTCACTACACCTTCCTTCCTGGAAGTTACCACATAACAGAGAACTTTCCAGCTCTTCACACTAAATCTTCCCTCATGGAATTTACCACATAACAGAGCTTCCCTCAGCTCTTCACACCAGGCCTTTTATAGTTCCTGGCCCTGCTATCTATGCTCCGATTGGCTGTCTTTTATGATGCCCCCTCCCTTCTGGAGCACTGGGATAAACGCCTCCCCCTTTCTACTTACCATGCATTTAAAAGTTGTTTGGCTCTATACTTACTTGTTTAAACAGTTCCTTTTAACCATATTTTAACTTTATACAACAACTTGCTATTTTACATTCAGTACCTGTATGTGGGCACCACAGGATGCAAGAGTCAATAGTCGCTAAACAAACTGGAACTGAAGTCAGGATGCAAGAGTCAAGAGTCACAAAACTGGAAACTGAAGTCAGGATGCAAGATTCAAGATACAAACTATGATTCAGGATACAAACTGGAACTGGAGCCAAGGATACAAACTATGGTTCAGGATACAAACTATGATTCAGGATACAAACTGGAACTGAAGTCATGGAACAGACTAGAATCAGACAGGTCTCTTGGTCAAGCATTGTTCTCTGCAGCTTCCCAGCTGCAGCAATCCTTCTTAAATAGACCTAAGGGCGTGGTGGCCAATTAGCCCCGAGCAGACCTCCTCTGGAGTAGATCTTTCTGCATTTCGGCAACTAGACCTTTCTGCATCTTGGCAGCTCAGCGTTGCTCTGGCATTCAGGAAAGGAGGGGCTACTCCTTTCTTATCACTGCCACGAGGCACTGAAGGCTCCAAAGGCTCTGACTGCACAGGCTGCTAGACAGGCCACAACATTAAGATTCCAGTCCCAGTTGGAGTCAAGTCGACAACTACCTGCAATGCAAAACTACAACCGTCATTCCCTCTTTAAGGAGGAGGTCTTCAGTTTTCTAGTATGACGCCCAGCCAAATGAACAACTGTACTCTAAAATGAATAAGAAAGAAAGGGGTACCATTCATAGGATCCAAAGGGAAGAGTTTGCAATGCTGTTATCTGTAGTGGAAAAAAATTATCTATTTCCAAGAACATTCTCAATTCACATTCAATGCTGAGTAGACTTCCAGAATATTCTGGAACTGTGAGAACTGTCTAGAACAGCAGTCACCAACTGGTGGTCCATGGTGGTCCATGGCGAAGAGCCGGAGGACCTTGTTCCAGTGGGACTGCATCATGGCCTGGAACTGGCTAAACATCTCAGCCCGCTGAGCCTCCAGGCGCCGGTACCTGGCCTTGCACTCCCACAGGTCTTCCCTCTGCTTGGAAACCTATGCCCGTAGTTCTCAGTGAGGTGCTTCTGCTGAGCCTCCTTCTCGGTCAGATCCAATTTGAACTGAGCCAGCTATTTTGCCAACTCTTTCTTGTGGTGGCTGCTTAGCTCCAACAACTGCTTCCTGTTGGGGCCCTAAGGAGCCCGGGCGGGGAGGCGAGGAGTGGCTGGCAGGGGAGGGGCGAGTAGAGGCCGGTGAGGCGCCCCTTGACATGAGTGACATCGAGTTGGCCACGCCCACCCAGTCACATGACCACCTAGCCAAGCCCATCCGGTCATTAGGCAGATCACATTAGTGTTCCGCGGGATTTAAAATTATGAATTTAGTGGTCCCTGAAGTCCGAAAGGTTGGTGAGCCCTGATTCTGTTGAACTGTATCATCTGTTAACAGTTTTCTTCTGATTGAATATTTAATCAGAATATTCCACAATCTCCATCTATTTTTTAAGAAAGCCCAGTTCATCACTGATCCATACTGCCATCTCTAAGACTTTTAAATTCATCGCCTTCTCCAACAACCCTGTAATTCTCAAACAAAACTCTTTCTCTTTCAATTCTGTCATCAACAAATTGACTTCCAATCCATCCAATTGCAAGTTTGCTTTAACTGCAAGTACCTGAATCTGAGTATTGTCCTTAGGTTGATTTATCAAATCATCAATTTTTTAATCTAAATTTTCATTCAAAGCTTGTAAGTTTTTGTGTTTGGGGGGTTTCCAAGAACGCTTTGCCTCTTTGCAGCTAGTTTCAGTTTCATTTTAGCACGTGGCAAATCAGCTGGGGGTCTGCTAATGACTTGCTTGGCTTCACAGTCTCTTCCATGTTTGCTACAAGCAGGTAAATTGCTGGAAGACAGAGGCCAAAGGGTGGGGGTGGCTGGGTGGGTGGGGATACATTCGGTGTATAAGACGCACCCAAGTTTTCACCCTCTTTTGGGGGGTAAAAAGGTGCGTCTTATACTCCGAAAAATACGGTAATACTTTTTAATATGGGAATGGTTGTATTAGGAGTTAGAAATAAGAGGAAGAAAGTAGAAAGTGGGAAAACGTTACTATGTACACTGTTAGAAAATATAATACATTACAATTACAATGTATATGTTAATCTTAGAAGTTGAAAGATTATTATTATGTATATCTAAACAGTATTATTATTGTTACTAGTATTCTGTATAAAGTAAATTGACCCAGACAATGTACTGTTCACTAAGTACTTACATATGTTGAAGAAAAAAACCATGAATAAAATTATTTTTAAAAAACAAAAACATGTTGGATAATTTATCTGGTGTCATATACTGTACCAATGGTACATCATTTTATTAAAGTTCTCTCCTAAATTATAACTCAATGTGAATTTCAGTCCATATTCATTCCTTTTGAGTCATCTGTATATTATAACCAAAATTATTAGCCCATTTTATCATGCCCGCTAATTCTTTTTCTTCCTTTTCAAATTTCAACAAATGCTAATATGTCATGTGTACAAAATTCAATTTCAAATTCCAGTTACCTTATTATCTATAGTAAACTTTCTTTTAATTGTGCATACAAAAACTATTATCAGCAAACATTTTACTGAATTATAAGATAAAATAAGATACAAAATACAAAAGGAAATAGGAAAGCAGTGGGGGAAAGTGGGGGAAGAGAAGGATTGAGGGGGGGAAAGAAGCATTGACTTCCAACTCCCTCTGTTGCAGTAGAATAAAGCATTAACATAAAACCACAACTTTTTTTCATAATAATATAAACTAGCCATTTCTATAAGCATCTATCAATCTAATCGGTAAAACCCAACATAAAAGTTTCATTCTTTTCCACTTCAAGCACAAAGTTCAGAAGCAGTGTCCATGTGGAAACAAAAGCATTTATATACTTTTCTTTAATCAAAATAGTAAATTTTGCCATTTCAGCCAACTCCATCAGCTTCTGCATCCATTCGTCCATAGTGAGAATTAAAGTGTCCTTCCACTTTTGTGCGTATAATAATCTTGCTGCTGTCAATATATATAGTATCAAAGTTCCAAACATTTTCTCCAAATCTTTTTCCATTAGACCCAAAAGGAAAGTTTCAGGTTTGACCTTTATTGTCATTTTCAGAATTTTCTGTATTGCAATATGAATCCTCCAGAATTTTTTTTGCTTTACCACATGTCCACCATAAATGATAGAAAGTCCCTTCTTTACTTTTACACTTCCAACATTCATTTGATAGCTTATCTGGTGTTAAATACCAGTGATACATCATCTTATACAATTTTTCTTTTAAATTATAATTTAGTGTAAATTTTAAACCCTTCATGCCTCATATTTTCCCATTGTTCAAGCATCACATTATATCCAAATTTTCTTGCCCACTGAATCATACAATGTTTTACATGTTCATTCTCCAAATTCAGTTTCAATAACATTTTATAAATCTTAGCAATAATATGTTCATCATTTCCACACAATAAAATTAACAAAATCAAACCCATAACTCTTTTTATCCCATTTAAGTCTTTCTTTCAGTTGTTGGCAAGTAAGCCAATGGCAAACATAACCTTCTGATTCAAGTTTTTCCCTCAACTTTAGTATTGGGTTACCAGAGTTGAAAAATAATTTTTTGCCGTACATCAACCAGTCTGGCTTCACCACCATTTCTTTTTTTAAAAAAAGCTTCCTGGGGTTACACCCAAAGAGGCAATTTCGTACAGAGCCTTGTTTTATAGTTATTCCAAACTCTTTGTATGACATGTCTAACAAAGTGATTATTAAAATCAACATTAACTTTAATTTTATCATACCATAGATAGCCATTCCATCCAAATCTTAATTCATAGCCCTCTAATTCAAGTAACCTATTGTTTTGGAGGTTCACCCATGCTTTTGACCAGGCCAGACAGCATGCATCAAAATACAGTTTCATGTCTGATAGACCCAAACCCCCTATTTTCTTAGCATCTTGTAGTAGCTTATATCTAATTCTTAGTTTTTTCCCTTGCCATATAAACTTAGAAATATACTTCTGCCATTGTTTAAATGGACTAACAGTTGCAAGTATTGGTAACGTCTGGAATTAAAAAAGCATTTTGGTAAAATATTCATCTTGATAACAGAGATTCTACCCAATAGAGATAGGTGCAATTTGTCCGATCTTTGTAAGTCCTGCTTAATATCCCTTCAAAGAGGGAGGTAATTATTTTGAAACAGTTTTATATTTGTATTTATCAACATAACCCCTAAGTATTTCACCTTTTTCTCAACCCTAAAACCTGACCTTTTGATCAATATACCACTGTCCTGAGAAGACCTATTCTTAATCAATACTGTTGTTTTCTGTTTGTTTAATTTGAAACCTGCCAAAGCCCCAATCTCATTTAATGTCCTCATCAAATATTCTATATTATTTTTGGGTCCTGTAAAAATATGACCAGATCATCCGGAAATGCCCTCAATTTATAAACTACTTTCTTAATATTTATACCCCTTATTTTATCATCTTGTCTGATACCTCTATTCAGAACTATTGAAAACTATTGAAAACTATGCTATTGAAATTCTTGGACAATCATTTGTCTGGAATGGTATAATAAGGTGTCCTGCTTGAGCAAGGAATTGGACTAGAAGATGTCCAAATTCTCTTCCAATCCTGTTGTTCTAGGTTTTAAATCCCACTCTTGTCAACACAACACCTTTAGCTCCTGCTCTTCAAAAGCACTTGGAAGTTGTAGCTGATCCAGAATATTATGAGTTATGCTAAATATTATACCCAGCAGACAGTAATGGATACATCTTTGTTTATTCATTTAACTCTGCTACTCTGCAAGGAGTTTATATAGACACCCATCTCATCAAAAGCAACCTGGGCAGCACATAATAAATAAAACAGTCAATTAAAAAACAAATAAAAACCTAAAGCATCAGAGTAATAAATGTCATTAAAAAAATACTAACCATAGGTGAAGGGTGAATAAAAATACCCCCCTTAGTATTATAACTCATAAAGTAGTAAGTTCTTCTACTTTTATTAATACTTTTGTGTTTCCATTTTTAAATATAATTAGTTTTATCAACTGTGACTTGTTAAGTTTGAAACTGTCAGAAATGTAACTTTTTTATTTGCAAAGTTACAAGAAGCTACCAGCTTCATGTTGACAGATGAGAAATCAATTGTATGAGTCTAGGGCTGCTAGCTTTTTGCTGGCATCCACTTGCACAAGGTGAGGCTTATTCAAGGCAGGTAGAAAACTACAGTAGCAGATAGAAGACTCTGAATAAGTGCTTGGTTTGGATTCAGTTTTTTTGAGAGGAGTCCAGTCTAGGTCATTCATATGTGACAATTATGATAAGTAAAATGGAAAAAGTTTACAAATTGTACTGCAAGGAAAATGTAGCTTGACTCAGCTACTTCAGGGATGCAGATCTTCCTTTACTCCACTTTGCCAGATGTTCTTAAAATAGTGGTGGGATTTTTTTTTTAGAATAAAATAGTATGTTTTGAATTTCCCTCAAATTTTAGGAGGTTGTATCCTTTAATTTTACAGTTTTTTAGAAAGAGCCTGGTTTGGAAGAAAGGGTTACTTTCTGCCTTAAAAATGATTATCTATGACAACTTAATATTTGAATTATTGCTCTGTTCTTATTTTCTTATAGAAATGGCAGTGCCAAAATGGTATCAAATGTTATTATAGATAAAGAAGAAGAAGAGGATGACCAGTTTATAGTGAAAGCAGAACAGCAGCTACCTGAAATAACAGAACTGAAAATGGTTAGTTTATGTGCTTTCATTTGCTCTCATTTTCTTTGTGGGATGTCAGTAGGTTACTTTCCACTTTATGTCTGGCTGTTGAAAATTCAAAACTACACTACAGATGGAGACATTTTCCAATCTTAGTTAATCTAAGAAGATTTGCAGTTATCTTTAGAATGGTATCTATACATAATCTTAAGCACTCAGCAGAAAAATGTTGGGTGTTACATTATGTCATGTCCCCATGTACAAGGGAACCCATTAACACCCTAATAGGTTTGAACCTGATCCATTTTGTATATTTGAAGAGTTCTAAATAGGATAAAACTGGTCATATACTTCCTCCTGAGATCAATGTAAGTAAAAATTTTCACTTCTTTCTTGACAAATATAAGAAAATTATTAGGCTGGTTTGTCCTCAGAATTTAATGTATATCTGAAGTCAGTGAAAGATCTTGCTCACACTTCTCTCTTTATTTATCTGTGCATATGATCTGTTCTCCTCATAAGTACTAAACTAAATTTATTTCATTTATTTAGTTATTTATTATGGTTCTTTATGCCGCCCTACTCCCGAGGGACTCAGGGCGGCGTACAGCATTATGCAAGAACACTAGATAATAAACAACAATTAAAACAGAATTAAAAAGTTAAAAAGTTAAAAATATTCACCACCAGACATACCGGGGGAGAACTCAGATGGAACTAGTCTCAACCCCCTGCCTGCAGGAAGAGCCATGTCTTGACGGCTTTTCGGAAGGCTAGCAGAGCGGGGATGGTTCGGGTCTCGGGGGGAAGTTGGCTCCAGAGCACGGGGCCCCCCACAGAGAAGGCCCTCCCCCTAGGGCCCGCCAGCCGGCATTGCTTGGCTGACGGGACCTGGAGGAGGCCCACTCTGTGGGCCCTAACCGGTCGAAGGGAAGTGTGAGGCAGAATGCGGTCCCGCAGGTAACCTGGTCCTAAGCCATGAAGGGCTTTAAAGATGATGATCAATACCTTGAATTGTACCTGGAGACCGATGGGCAGGCAATGCAGCTGGCAGAGTATAGGTGTAACGTGGGTGTATCTTGCCACACCCACCACAGCACGCACAGCTGCATTTTGCACCAACTGAAGTCTCCGAATACTCTTCAGGGGTAGTCCCATGTAGAGTGCATTGCAGTAGTCCAGTCGGGAGGTGACAAGGGCATGAGTGACCGTGAGTCTCCTTCTCCAAGTATGGCCGCAATTGGTGCACCAGGCGAACCTGTGCAAAGGCCCCCCTAGCCACAGCTGTAAGGTGTTGCTCTAATTTTAGCTGTGGATCTAAGAGAACCCCCAAATTGCGGACCTGTTCCGAGGGAGTTAATTTCACTCCCTCTAGAACCAAGGAGGGACGGTTGTCTTGGTCCTTAGGAGGCAGTATCCAAAGCCACTCAGTCTTGTCGGGGTTGAATCTGAGTCTGTTCCTCCCCCATCCAGGTCCTAACATCGTCCAGGCATCGGCACACTACATCAACTGCCTCACTGAATTGAGACGGGGTGGTGATGTACAGCTGGGTGTCGTCAGCGTACTGATGAAAACTCACCCCATGTCTACGGATGATCTCCCCCAGCGGTTTCATGTAAATGTTAAACAAGATGGGCGAGAGGACCGAACCCTGAGGCACTCCGCATGATAGGGGCCTAGGAGACGATCTCTGCCCTCCTGTTAACACCGACTGCATCCTGTCGGTGAGATAAGAGGAGAACCACCACAAAACGGTGCCTCCCACTCCCAACTCGCCGAGATGATGCAGAAGGATACCATGGTCGATGGTATCGAAAGCCGCTGAGAGGTCAAGTTGCACCAGGATGGAGGAATTTCCCCCATCCCGGGCTCGCCAGAGATCATCCATCAGGGCGACCAAGGCAGTTTCTGTACTGTAGCCGCGCCTGAAACCCGACTGATAGGAGTCTAGATGATCAGTTTCTTCCAATAGCCGCAGAAGCTGGGCAGCTACCACCTTCTCCACAACTTTACCTAAAAAAGGTAAGTTGGAGACTGGACGAAAGTTCTTCAAGTCCGCTGGATCCAGGGAAGGCTTCTTCAGGAGGGGTCTCACCACCACAACTTTTAACAGCTGTGGTACGGATCCCTCCCTCAAAGAAGCGGTGATCATCGCCTGCATCCAGCCGCGTGCCACCTCCCTGCTGGCCCAAACCAGCCAGGAGGGGCACAGGTCCAATAAACAGGTGGAAGCACTCATCGCACCCATGGCTAGGTCCACATCTTCAGGAGAAACAGGCTCAAACTTCTCCCACAACGGTGGACTAAGACTTGCCCCTGTCATCTCAGTGGACTCTGCCCAGCCGGAGTCCAGGTTCAACTGGATCTGAGCGACTTTATCCGACAGAAACTGCACAAATTCCTCAGTTCTACCTTGCAAGTGTTCCTCGCTCCCCCCCTTTGGTAAAGGAGGGCGCGAGTCACCCTAAACAAGGCGGCTGGGCGAGAATCTGCGGACGCAATAAGATAAAGAGAAGCCAATTAAAAATGAGTCAAAACATTATACTTGTTCAATTATTTATTGAGGAAAATGATCCAAAGTTGTGATTTGTATGTGACAAAAGTATATGAACATCTAGGATTATCACTTTATTGGAAGGGGAAAATAAAGTCATCAATATTTCATCAATGAGATGATACTCAGATGTAAGTATGACAACTGACAACAAAATTTTTAAAAACCAGTACCTGGAGAAACACCTTTTTCATACACTGTGTGTACAATTATTAGTATTTTGACCATATTATCATTTTTATGCCTATTTCCATCTCCAAGCTGCATAAACCTGAATGCTTATTGGAGATAAGCATATCAGGTGATGTGTATTTATGTAATGAGGGAGGGTGTGGTCTAAGGAGATCAATACCCTGTATCAATGTGTGCATAATTATTAGGCAGCTTCTTTTAGATTTATTAGAGTTGGAAGGGACCTTGTAGGTCATCTAGTCCAACCCCCTGCTCAAGCAGGAGTTCCTACACCATTTGAGACAGATGGCAGTCCAGTCTCTCCTTGAAGATCGCAAGTGTTGGGGCTCTCACGACCTCTGCTGGCAAGCTGTTCCACTGGTTGATCGCTCTCACTGTCAGAAAGTTTCTCCTCACTTCCAGGTTTCTCCTCACTTCTCCTTGGTCAGCTTCCATCCGTTATTGACTTTTCCTCAGGTGAAATGGGCTAGAAAGGAGATTTAACTGACTCTGAAAAGTCAAAAATTGTAAAAACTTTTTCAGAGGGATGCAACACTCTTGAAATTGCTAAGGTATTGGGATGTGATCACAGAACCATCAAACATTTTGTTGCAAATAGTCAACAGGGTCACAAGAAATGTGTTGAGAAAAAAAGATGCAAATTAACTGCCAAAGATTTGAGAAGAATCAAATGTGACACTACCAAGAACCCATTATCCTCCAGTGCTGTCATATTCAGAACTGCAACCTACCTGCCCAGACGTACAAGGTGTTCAGTGTTCAGAGACATGGCCAAGGTAAGGAAGTCTGAAACCCGACTACCACTGAACAAGACACATCAGTTGAAATGGCAAAACTGAACCAAGAAATATCTGAAGACAGATTTTTCAAAGGTTTTATGTCACTCACTGACAAGATGAGAGTGACTCTTGGCAGATCAGATGGATGGGCCTGTGGTTAGATCAGTAATGGGCACAGAGCTTCACTTCGACTCAGACGTCAGCAAGGTGGAGGTGCGGTACTTGTATAGGCTGGTATTATTAAATATGAACTAGTTGGACCATTTCAGGTTGAAGATAGACTCAAAATCAATTCCCAAACCTACTGCCAGATTTTAGAAGACACTTTCTTCAAGCAGTGGTACAGGAAAAAGTATGTGTCTTTCAAGAAGACTATGATTTTTATGCAGGACAATGCTCCATCACATCTATCAAAGTACTCCACTGCGTGGAGCTTAAAGATGAATGAATAATGACATGGCCCCCTTCCTTACCTGACCTAAACCTTATTGAGAACTTGTGGGCCCTTCTTAAATGGGAGATTTACCATGAAGGAAAACAGTACATCTCTCTCAACAGTGTCTGGGAGGCTGTGGTTCCTGCTGCACAAAAAGTTGATCGTTAACAGATCAAGAATGACAGACTCCATGAATGGAAGACTTATGACTGTTATTGAAGATAACGGTGACTACAGTGGTCATTGATTTTTTTTTAATGTCAGAATGTTTATATGTAAATTTTTAGTTGTTTGTTTCTTCTCATTTTAACAGATGAAAATAAATGAGTGAGATGGACAATTTTCATTTTTTATTTAGTTACATAATAATTCTGCACATTAATAGTTGATCAATAATTGTGCACACATAAATATTCTCTTAAGAAAGCCAAAGCCTCTCTTTTACTTCCTTAAATATTCAGATTTGGGGTTTAGTAACATTTTGGATTGATCGAGAGCACTGTAGTTGTTCAATAATAAATTAATCCTCAAAAATACAACTTGCCTAATAATTGTGCACACAGTGTATATTAAGATGCCAATTATTACAATCATCTTTGCAGATTTTTTTCCCCTGGATGCTGCTCTCCACAATGATGTGAGGGACAGCTACATACAAAGCTTCCTACATAGTAGAGTTTGCTGTACAGAATGCCTAATATCCTCACTACCTGATATCCTTGCTAAAGCCTACCACTTCCAATAAATTTGTTTTATTAATCAATAATTCTTCATTCAGATATTATTACTGACTTAATTTATTACCAAATTATATAAGCATTACTATTTCCTTAGTTTCTGTTATTTTGTTTTTATTGGTGTATTTTTGGTATATAAATATCACAGAAAATTATGTATAAAAATGAAAAGACTATGCATATCAGTATATGCACATATGAAAGAAATTGTTACTTATGGGAACAGAAGACAAAGCGATTTCCAGCACATTCTTAAAATCTGCTATGAAAGGTTTACAGTGAGGATAGTTAAGGAAAATTATTTTCTACAGTTACATAATTTTAGATTTTACCTGTTGAATGAACTCATTGAACCTTTAACAATTTGGATGTCTCTTAGGAGCCGAAAACATGAATAATTCCTTCAAATCTTGATGGAATAAATGGGTGTTTATTATGTTCTTAAGATAAGAGAGAGATAGTTCCAAGTATTACTCCTTCTGAAGTATCAAGTATTAAAACATTTGTATTTGTATCTGTTGATCACAGTAATAGGAACCTTCTTTCTGTAATTCAGAAACCTTTCTATTTATCTAATTTAGGAGGCAACAGTAGAGCTTGAAGGAGATGAGAAACATGGTAAGTGTTTTGTTCAATAATATTTTCCTCTGCTTTTATGTGTTCATTTTTATTAATCCATCATATATCTAAATTTCAGAAAACAGGACTTACTGTATTTTTCGGAGTATAAGATGCACCTTTTTACCCCCCAAAAGAGGGTGAAAATTTGGGTGCGTCTTATACACCGAATGCAGCCCTACCCACCCACCAGCCCCCACCCTTCGGCGGTTTTCGGCCGGAGCCGCTGTCCCCGCCGCCGCTGTCCCCGCACCCACAGCTGTCCCAGCCGCCCTCTCTGCCGCTGTTCCCGCCGCCAACAGAGGAGTTTCTGCTGTCCGCGTGAGACTGGAGCCGAAGAACTCCCCCGACCCAGACCTTCCAACCTTCCCCTCCATGGTTCAAAACTCTCGGGAGCGAGTCTAAATTCGCTTCCCTTCCCCTTTCCCGCGACTCGAGCGCTGAAATCTACCCTGACCCCACTTTCTGCCAATTGCCCCGGGAGTTGCGCTCGACCACCTGCAGTCTGCTAGCAGCACTGCCGCCGCCTCCAGCCGTCCACCATTAAAGAGACTCAGCCAAACAATACGGGAGGGGAGAAAGAGGCTCCGCGGAGCGCAAAGCGGAGCGCAATTACCGACTCTCCCCCCCATCCCCGAGGGAAGAAGGAACCGTGATGTGATGGGGAACAAATCTCCCCCACCGCCCCCAGGAGGAAATAAAGCGGGGCGGAGACATGGCGCCCCCCCCACTGCACACACGCACCCAGATACCCCATGGCAGCCCTCTCCGCATGTCTGCCCAAGCGCCTGTCTCGCGTCTCCCTCCCGATTCTTACCCGCCACTGGCTCTTTCTTGCCTAATCTACTGGTGGGAAAGGGGGGAACGGACAGCAGCAGCCGCCAGAACACCACGCAGCAGGGTATTTAGTCCGGGTTGTTCCCGAGACGCGGCTGGTCTGCTCTCCTATCCCCACCCTGAAAGGGCAGCTGGGCTTCAAGCCAGTTCGTCTAACCCGGCTCCGCTGTTTCTACCTCTCCGCTGTTTCTACCTCGAACCGTATGACTGGAGGAGGAATTCTGGGAGTTGAAATCCACAAGGCTTAAAATTGCCAAGGGGGTGCAAGGGTCTTCAAACTTGTGGACTTCAACCCAGAATTCCTCCTCCAGTCATGCTAGCTCAGGAATTGGAGTTGAAGTCCACAAGGCTTAAAGCTGTCAAGTTTGAAGACCCTTGCACCCCTAACCCAGGGGTCTTCAAACTTGACAGCTTTAAGACTTGTGGACTTCAACTCCCATTCCTGAGCTAGCATGACTGGAGGAGGAATTCTGGGAGTTGAAGTCCACAAGGCTTAAAGCTGTCAAGTTTGAAGACCCTTGCACCCCTAACCCAGGGGTCTTCAAACTTGACAGCTTTAAGACTTGTGGACTTCAACTCCCATTCCTGAGCTAGCATGACTGGAGGAGGAATTCTGGGAGTTGAAGTCCACAAGGCTTAAAGCTGTCAAGTTTGAAGACCCCTGGGTTAGGGGTGCAAAGGTCTTCAAACTTGGCAAGACTTTTTACAACCATGTACACTTTTTACAAACTTCAAACTTGACAGCTTTAAGACTTGTGGACTTCAACTCCCATTCCTGAGCTAGCATGACTGGAGGAGGAATTCTGGGAGTTGAAGTCCACAAGGCTTAAAGATGTCAAGTTTGAAGTTTGTAAAAAGTGTACATGGTTGTAAAAAGTGTACATGGTTGTAAAAAGTATTCTGCTACACTGGTATTTTATTAAATAATATATTACTACACCATTTGGTTCAGAATACTTTTTTCATTGTTTTCCTCCTCTAAAATCTAGGTGCGTCCTATATTCCGGTGCGTCCTATACTCCGAAAAATACGGTAGTTGAAAGTCATATTTTCTTTAGCTCTGCCTTTTCCTATTTTTGATAAAGATGCTTAGATATTTAGTTTTTTGTTAACCTCTTTCTATTATTTAACTACTTGATCCAAATTTTGCTTCTTTATTTGTTAACAATTTCATTTCATTGCAACCTAGTAAAAATAATTATTTTCATGGTTTCTATGGATTACATTTCATATTTGTATCTGTACAGAACATATTTTAGCTAAACCAAATGGTAGTAACTCTCTTCTATCTTCCTACATACCCGTATTTTTCGGAGTATAAGACGCACCGGAGTATAAGACGCACCTTAGTTTTGGGGGAGGAAAATAGGGGAAAACAATCTGCCTACCAGGTATTCATCTGGCTAGCATCCTTAGTCTGGTCAGCTTCAGCACATTATTTTATCCCCTGGTTAGGACTTAAAAAAAACCTTCTTCTGAGAGAGTAACAATGAAAGAGCATGCAAGCCAGTAAGAGCTGGGAAGATCATTAGCACCTGGTTAGGGCTAGAAAAAAACTTATTCGGAGCAAGTAGAGCAATGAAAAAAACCCTGCAAAGACTTAGGGCTGGAAAAACATTCTTCTGAGAGAGTAACAATGAAAGAGCCTGCAAGCCAGTAAGAGCTGGAAAGATAGTTAGCACCTGGTTAGGGCTAGAAAAAAACTTATTTGGAGCAGCTTCAGCACATTATTTTATCCCCTGGTGAGGACTTTAAAAAAACCTTCTTCCGAGAGAATAACAATGAAAGAACCTGCAAGCCAGTAAGAGCTGGGAAGATCGTTAGCACCTAGTTAGGGCTAGAAAAAATCTTATTCGGAGCAAGTAGAGCAATGAAAAAAACCCTGAAAAGACTTAGGGCTGGAAAAACATTCTTCGGAGAGAGTAACAATGAAAAAGCCTGCAAGGTAAGAGCTGGGAAGATCGTTAGCACCTTGTTAGGGCTGGAAAAAAAGCTTTGAAAAAGCTACATTCAGAGTATAAGACGCACCCAAATTTTCAGCCACTTTTAGGGAGGAAAAAGGTGCATCTTATACTCCCAAAAATACGGTAATTGTAATCCAGTTTCTTTTTCTCTCCCACTCTGGTAACCTTGGAAGAAGCATTCCCCAAAATGTGCTTCTTTTATTGCTTTATTTGTTTCCTTTAAAAAAAAAAGTCTGCTGTTTTCCTTCCTTATCCCTTTTTAATATCACCATTGTGAGAATAAAGTATTTTATCTTGAAGATCCTACATCAGATCCTATTATATAAATAATTTAATATATGATTTAAATTAGATATGGTATTATTCCTATTTCAGAAGTAGATAATTACAAAATCTTCATACCACAGATGTGCAGAAACCACTGCTTTCACTTGCTCTTTGGGAGCAAGCTTGAAAACCATTTGGGGTCAGAGGTGGGTTCCTGCCAGTTCGTACCAGTTCTATAGAACTGGTAGGGTTCTATAGAACTGGCCTGGGTTGCTAGAAGCGGCAGCGACCCAGGCCTGCCACGCCACCAAACCGGCTCTCTTGGCAGCACCGTAAGCACCGTCATCTTGTTTTTTGCTTCTGCGCATGTGCAAAAGCTGGGTTTTTAGCACTGCCCATGCGGCATGCTCATGCGGTGCGCAACACATGTGCACCCGCACGGTGCATCAGGAAGCGAACTGGCAGCGAAGAAAATCAGAACTCATCCCTGTTTGGGGTGCACCAACAATTAATGTTCATTAGGCTCCATTCCCTGCCCATTTGCTCAATCTTTGCAAAAGAAAAGTTTAATATACATAAACATTAGAAGTAAAGTTGATTTCTCACTCATGCCATTCCATCTAGTCCAATAACCAATCAGTAATGTCTAGAGGCTCATTTAATAAGGTGATGGTAGGAAAGAATACAAATAGACAGAAAACAGAGCTTTCCTTCCATTTTCTAGAACATAAGAGGATCCTAACTTTTCTGCCTTTCTCTGATAAGGCAAGTATTTATTTATTTATTTATTTATTTATTTATTTATTTATTTATTTATTTATTTATTTATTTATTATATTTGTATGCCACTCAACTCAGCAGGGACTCTGAGCAGCTAACAACAATATAAACAATATCAATATAAAACAATTTAAAAAACATGGTTAAAAACGCAATAAAAACATTAAAAACATTCAGTCATTCAAACACTCATGGGCCTACATCTATTGTCTATTAGGCCCAGGCTTGCCGGAAAAGCCAGGTTTTCACAGCTTTCCTGAAGGCCAATAGGATGGGGATAGTCCAGATCTCGGGGGGTAGCTGATTCCATAAAGTAGGGCTCGCCACAGAGAAGGCCCTCACCCGCTGGCCCACCAGCCTGTTAACATTGTCTAGCCGACGGAACCCGTAGCAGGCCAACCCTGTGAGATCTAGTCATATGGAGGTATATGGTAGGAGAAACCCCACCCCTTTTTTGTCGGATGATCTCACCCAGTGGTTTCATGTAGATGTTAAATAGGAGGGGAGAGAGGATCAAGCCCTGAGGCACACCGCAAACGAGAGGCCTAGGGGTCGACCTCTGTCCTCCTGCCAACACCGACTGCGACCGATCAGAGAGATAGGAGGAGAAACACGCAAAACGGTGCCCCCCACTCCCAACTCCCTTAATCGGCGCAGAAGGATACCATGGTCAATGGTATCAAAAGCAGCTGAGAGGTCAAGTAACACCAAGATGTAGGAATCACCCCCATCTCGGGCTCGCCAAAGATCATTATCAGCGTGACCAAGGCGGTTTCCGTGCTGTAACCGGGCTTGAAACCCGACTGAAAAGGTTCTAGATACAAAAAGAATAGGTGCATTGAGCTGAATATGTATAGGTAATCCTTGACTTAAAACCACAATTGAGTCCAAAATTTCAATTGCTAAGCAAGACAGTTGTTAAGTGAGTTTTGTCCCACTTTACAATCTTTCATGCCACAGCTGTTAAGTGAATCACCGTGGTTATTTAGTAACATTGTTAAGTGAATCTGGTTTCCCTATTGACTTTACTTATCAAAAGGTCGTAAAAGGTGATCACTGGGACACCACAGCCATCATAAATATATGACAGTTGTCAAGCATCCAAATTTTGATCACAAGACCATGGGGATGCTGCAGAAGTCATAAGTAAAAAAATAGTCATAGGTCACTTTTTTCAGTACTGCTGTAAACTCAAACAGTCACTAAACAACTCGTAAGTTGAGGGCAACCTGTCATCTGTATAAAAAGGATAAGTAGCTCAGGATAAGTAGCTTCCGAATGTTACGTATCCATCCCCCATGGTGGGCCCTTCTACAGCCCCAAATCAGAGGTGAAGCAACCATGTGCTTAGAATTATTGCTGTATTGGTTCAAAGCAAATCAGACTAAATTTATGCCTGGAGAAATCACCAAACTTTCATCAAGAAATCCAGGGCAATGGCTGGCTCATGTAAAAGAGGATAGAAAAAATTCTTTCAGGAAAGCAGGGTCAATAAAGGTGATAAAAGGACTTCCATAAACTGTATAATGAAAGAACAATATATAATTGAGAGAGTCAAACAAATAGTCAGAAGGCTGCTTCAGTTCTAGAGGAAGATAGCAACCTCTTTCAGACATAGAAGTTCTTGGGGTTATTTTTCTTGGTCAACAAGTCCTGAGATGATGGTGTTACATTTTCTTCATTTGTATATTATCTGACGAATATAGATCAGTAGAAGAAAGAGTCATTGCAATGGCACTTTCCAGCTTTACGAGCATTGACAGGTTCAGAGAACTCTTTTTTGATTGAGGCAATCCTGTGTTGTATATAGCAGACACTAGTTCAATGGTTCCCAAACTTTTTCAGTCCACCGCCCCCTTGGCGCTACAAACTCATCCTCACCGCCCCCCACCCTCACCCCACCAGGTGGGCGTGGCTTGGTGGTCCTGTGACCGGGTGGACGTGGCCAACTTGTAAAATATGGTGAAACTCACTTAACAACCCTCTTGCTTAGCAACCAAAATTTTGGCCTCAATTGTGGTCATAAGTCTATTCTTTCTTTCTTTCTTTCTTCCTTCCTTCCTTCCTTCCTTCCTTCCTACCATCTTTCTTTCTTTCTATCTTTCTTCCTTCCTACCATCTTTCTTTCTTTCTGTCTGTCTTCCTTCCTACCATCTTTCTTTCTTTCCTTCTTTCTTTCTTTCTTTTTCTTTCTTTCTATCTTCCTACCATCTTTCTGTCTTTCTTCTTTCCTACCATCTTTCTTTCTTTCCTTTCTTTGTTTTCCTTCCTTCCTTCCTACCATCTTTTCCTTTCTGTCTGTCTGTCTTCCTTCCTACCATCTTTTTCTGTGTCTTTCTTCCTTCCTACCATCTTTCTTTCTTCCCTCCCTTTCCCCTTCTTTGTCTTCCTTCCTTCCTTCTTACCATTTTTCTTTCTGTCTCCCTCCCTCCCTCCCTCTCTTTCTTGTCCGTCTCTTTCTTCTGCAGTAGTTTCATGTGTGCAGGTATATCTGAATGAGAGAAAGTGTGAATGCACATGAGAAACATCCGTGCCTTTTCCAATCTTCTTTCTTTCTTCCTCTTTCTCTCTTCTCGGCGGTGGGAGAAGGAAGAAGGTGCTCTGGCCGGCGCTCGGCTTACTTTCCTGGCGAGGCTTGGAGACCGCCCGGCACACCCATCCAGCGGCTCTCCAGGCAGTGCCACTTTCTCCCTGCCCAGCCAAGGCCCCACCCCCTATAAATAGCATTGTTCGGAATAGCGTTTTGTACAACCCACTAAGGAAGATGGTAACAGTAAAATTCAAAACTGTAACAATTAATTGTACATTTATTCAAAATCCAATTTAAAAATCTTTTGTTAATTCAACAAAATTGTTGAACATAATCCAGTGATACCAAGTTTTCAAAGTGTGAGTCATTTATCAAGAACCTTAGTAACTAGTAACCTTAGTAACCTTAGTAAGCTCAGTAAAAATTAGTAACTACTTCACTTTAAGTAGTAAATTCTTAATGTGATGGATGGGCTTGATGAAGTGATACCAGTTTCCCAATGTCTGGTTTTAAGTCACTTAGCAGGAGTCTTAAATCACCACGTTCAGTAATCTGGAGTCGATTTCTTTGCTTGGAGAGAAGTTGGATGACCACACTGAAACCACGTTCCACCAAATATGATGTTGGAAATGCAACAAGGAGCTTCTTAACCACTGTCCATAGTGCAGGATAGTGATCAGAAATTTCCTTCTGTAACCAAAACTCTTGGTACGATTTCTTAAACTTTGGCTTCAGCTCAATGTCATTTTGCAGCTCTGTTAGTTGTTCCTCCAGTACCCCATCTTCTTTGATATCTAAAAATGGATTTATCACCCAATCTGGAACTTCCATCAAAAGAAGATCCTGATATCGCTCAGACATATCTTTATGCAGCATGTCCAAATGGTCACAAAAAACTTGCAGATGATCATCAGGTATCCCACCTTTCTCTTCTAGCTCAGACAAGCTTGGAAATTGGTATAGCTCACGACGGCCTATATTGCGCTTGAATAGAGTTAACTTTGAAATAAATGTACAGATGACAGATTTGGCTTTAATAAGATTGACTTCATTTCCTTGCAACTGCAAATTCACTTCATTGAACTTTGCAAACAGTTCTGATAAATAAGCAATGTCATGCCTGATCTCTTTGAGTGAGCAAAGCATTCTTGTCTTCAAAAAACTCCACAACACAGTTTCCTTTTGATAGCCAACAAACTTCTGTATGAAGCAGCAGACGATCAAAATCTTCATCATTCTCAACACAGAGCTCTCGGAATAGTCTATCATTGAGAGCATGTACTTTAATTTTGTTCACTGCAGTAATGACAGTGTGTAATGACTTGTGTAAGCAATCACTGAGGTTTTTTGCAACCAGATGTTGGCGATGAATGACACAGTGAATGATAAAGATATTTGGCACTGCTTTTTTCAAGTAAGCAACACACCCACGGTAGCGACCAGTCATTGATGGTGCTCCATCAGTTGCACAAGCAAATATGTTGGTAAGTGGAATTTCCTTCTCTTTGAAAAACTGCTCAACCACATGAAATATTGACTCCCCTTTAGTATCTGTTCGCAGTTGCCTCGCAAATAGCAACTCTTGAGTCAAACTTCCATCTTTAATAAAGCGCACATAAGCAAGAAGCAAAGATTCATTGCCTGGCAAAGTTGATTCATCCAGCTGTAATGCAAAGTCTGTTGTCCGTAGTATGCTGCACAATACATCTTCAACATTCTCTGCCATTTCATCTATGCGTCTTTGCACTGAATTGTTGCTGAGAGGAATCGTCTTAATTATATCATGTGATGACTTATGCAAAACAGTACTCAGAACTTCACTAATGGCTGGTAGGATGAGTTCCTCACCAATAGTATGTGGCTTTCCAGACTTAGCAATCAGCAATGAAATGTTGTATGATGCACGCAAACCATCAGTGTTTTGTTGGGAAGCATTGTGAAACATGCGTGACAGTGTTGGGCGCTTTTGAAATTTGTCACGAAGTGATTGAAAAAAAGTTAGGTTCTTGTCTGCCTTATCAGGATGTGTCTTCATCAAATGTTCATTCAGTCTGGAAGGCTTCATTGCCTCATTAGAAAATACTTTATCACATAGTAGGCACTGTGGAAGCTGCTGGTTTGATGGTGCTGGTATAAATCCATACTTCAGATATTCCACACTATATTGCCTACATTTCTTCTTTGATTTTTCTGCTTCTGCCATTTCTGCTCTGAAAATCAGAATACATACAATATGTGTGTGTTCACAACTGATTTGAAAAGAATTACAGTTGCAGGGGGGGAAGTAGTAGACACCTGCTTTTTCAATTAAAAAAAATAGTGAGTTTGCCAAGCCAGGCAAAACAGAGCAGCACACACGAGGCTTAGCGTGGCTGCAAGCGTACGGTACGCGCAGGCACAGGAGGTGATGAGGCGAGTCCAAGTTGGTGTGGCCAACTTGTAAAATGTGGTGAAACTCACTTAACAACATTCTTGCTTAGCAACCAAAATTTTGGGCTCAATTGTGGTCATAAGTCTTTTTTTTTCTTTCTTTTTCCTTTTTCCTTCCTTCTTCCCTCCCTTCCCTTCCCTTCCTCCTTTCTTTTTCTGTCTGTCTTCCTTTCTTCCTACCATCTTTCTTTCTGTCTGTCTGTCTTCCTTCCTAAGAGCCCCAGCCCCACTCCACCCTACCCAACCTGTCACCCCCAAACTGTGTCTGTTTAGGCTGGTCTCTTTAGGGGAAAAAAGATTGTAAAATACAGAAACTCTTCTCACTGCAAGAAGTTACCTGGCAGGGGAGATACCTTGATCAAGTTGTTAATTGCTCGCCCTTGCGAGAAGAGTTTCCTTTCCTTCTCCTTTTCTCCTTTCCTCTTCCTCTTCCTCTTCCCCTTCTTCTCCTGCTCCCCCTCCCCTTCTTTTCTTTTTCTTTCCTCCTCCCTCCTTCATTTTCTTCCCTTCTCATTCTCCTTTCTTTCTCTTCGTCTTCCCCCTCCTCCCCTTCTCCATCTCTTCTTCCCTTCTCCTCTTCCTCCTTTTTTCTCCTCTTCTCATTCTTCTCTTCCTCCTTTCCTCCCCCTCTCCTCCTCCTTCTCCATCTCTCCTTCTCTTCCTCCTTTCCTCCTCCCCTTCTCCATCTCTTCTTCTTTTCCTCCTCCTTTTTCTCCTTCTCTTCCTCCTTTCCTCCCCCTCTCCTCCTCCATCTCTTCTTCTGTTCCTCCTTTCCTCCTCCTTTTTTCTCCTCTTCTCCTCTTCCTCCTTCTTCCCCCTCCCCCAATCCCCAAGCAAATTTGCTCTCTGGTGCAAGGAGCAAAGAATCTGTATGCCTCACAGTACGCTCTGCCCCACCTGACCGGTCACCTCCCAAACTGCATCCCATTCTAAAAGAAAATGCGAGATGTTTTCTTTTAGAATGGGCTTCTTTGGACACGAGCGAAGAACGGGATGAAGCTACAAGTGCTAGGTAGGACTCGCAGCCCGCCCAGCCCCCTCTCCGCCCCACCCCACCGATCATCTCCCAAACTGCATCCCATTCTAAAAGAAAATGCGAGATGTTTTCTTTTAGAATGGGCTTCTTTGGACAAATTTGCTCTCTGGTGCAAGGAGCAAAGAATCTGTATGCCTCACAGTACACCTGACCGGTCACCTCCCAAACTGCATCCCATTCTAAAAGAAAATGCGAGATGTTTTCTTTTAGAATGGGCTTCTTTGGACACGAGCGAAGAACGGGATGAAGCTACAAGTGCTAGGTAGGACTCGCGGCCCACCCAGCCCCCGCTCCGCCCCACCCGACCGGTCACCTCCCAAACTGCATCCCATCGCAGGGAGGCAGGCTTACCTGGCAGGCTGATCGGGCTCAGCGCTTAATGCAGGCAAGGGGCAGGGTGAGTGAGCAGCGACAAGGCAAAGCAAGATGTCAGAAAGGCAAAGGCAAGGCTTGGCGTCGGTGAGGTTAGGCAAGGCAAGGTGAGTATATATAGGCCCGGGGGGGGGGAAGTAGCGGGAAAAGCCTGGTGAATCGCCTACCGCCCCCCTGGCCCTCTCACCACCCCCCTGTCTCCAGCCTTGCCTCTCACCACCCCCCTAAGGGTTCCCACCGCCCCCTTTGGGAAGCACTGCACTAGTTGTTTCAATAGACATGTATAAGGGAGAGCCCTTCAGTCACAGCTTTTTGACATCTTATTAATTAGAACATCTAACTCATTCCTTTAAGAGGCTGATTATCTTAGGGATTGTATGTACTTTTTCTAACAAAGACAGTAAAAGTTGGTTACTGTGTTAAATGAAATTATGACAGAAAGTTTGCTCAAGGTCCCATCATAAAAGGTGAAAGAAACTGACCAGAAGGTAGCTCTTGACTGTAATTCATCCAACGTTATAGAATGCACAGTCCTCAGGGATAAGATTGCCCCCTTGGCTTTCTGAAAAGCCCCCCAAAAACATGCCTTAAGTGGATATTAGACTAAATGACCATTTTTCATTGTTTTCATGATGTTTAATTTCTTTTATGGATTTTCAATTTTAATGTTTTATTGTTAACCACCGAGAGCTGATTGAGATGGTATAAAATTATATAAATGAATAAAAAATATTCCAAATGAATATTCTACTTTATAAGTGTGATTGAGAGAAATATGAAGGGTTCTTGGTGCTCTCTAAGCTTGGTTGTCTTCTTGTAGATGTTTCATTACCCAAATTAAGTAACATCATTAGTGTTGATGATGTTACCTAGTTTTGGATAATGAAAGGACCTCTCATTTCAATCATGAGCTACAAATATTCCATCACAGCTGGATGGAAAATAGCCAAAGAAAATGGGCAAAAAAACGGGGCGTTGTTCCTTACCTGAACACCCCTTCTCGTAGGGCGGAGCTAGCCTCCAAGAATGGGATGATCCAATCCATCAGCCAATCAGGACTGAGTCTGACTCTATAAAAGTTGTCACCCCGAAGGGCACCCCCTCTTGAGACGAAGGACAGAGTCAGACCCATAGTGTAACAACCTAACCAAACTTTATTAAACAGCAGGAATGTATAACTATAACTCTATGCAAGAAACCAACAGGGAGGGACGTGGAGGCTAGCTCCGCCCTACGAGAAGGGGCGTTCAGGTAAGGAACAACGCCCCGTTCTCCATAGTGAGCGGAGCTAGCCTCCAAGAATGGGACATGCCAAAGCAGTTCAGTCCCTAGGGAGGGCAGACAGTTATTCATGCTGTTCCTCAGCCGATAAGGCAGACTGAAGAACATGCCTCCCAAAATCGGCCTCAGCCGAGGCGAATTGGTCCACTTTGTAATGTCGTATAAAGGCCACCGGAGAAGACCAGGTGGCCGCCCTGCACACTTCCTCCAGAGAAGTTCTGGCCGACCACGCTGCTGTGGCGGCCGCGCTGCGTGTCGAGTGTGCGGTTAACCCTTCTGGACGAGGGAGGTCCTGCACACAGTAAATGTCTGCAATGACCGTCCGGATCCAGCTGCCAATAAGCGCTGACGAAGCCCTGTTGCCCATGTATTTCGGATGGAAGCAAACAAACATCGCCTCCGAGCGCCGAAAAGGGGCGGTTCGGACGTTGTAGATCTTACCGCCCTTCGGACGTCAATGGTGTGCCACTGGCGCTCGAAGTCCGTCGAGGGCTGAGATTAGAAGGAGGGCAATATCAACTCTTGTGTCCTATGGAAGAGTGTGTTAACCTTCGGAATGAAAGTCGGATCCAGTCGGAGTACAACCCTATCAGGGTGAAATACACATAAGTCCTCCCTGACCGACAGGGCCGCCAGTTCTGATATCCGACGTGCCGAAGTTATGGCCACCAGAAAGGCAACCTTGAGGGTCAGGTGTCGCAGCAACACGGTGCGCAGCGGCTCGTAGGGCTCCATCGTCAGTGCAAGAAGAACCCGCGGGAGGTCCCACGTCGGGAACCTGTGGACGACAGGCGGAGAGATGTTGGAGGCCGCCTTGAGAAATTGCCGTATCAGCGGATGAGTCGACAGTGTGTCTGCGGTGTTGCATGTGAGCACCGTGAGAGTGCCGCCATTTGGCGACGCAGAGTGTTGGGGGCCAACCCCTTGTCCAAGCCCGCTTGTAAGAAGCGCAAAACGCCCACGACAGTAAGGTCCACCGGACACAGTGAAGCGTCCGAACACCACACACAAAACGACTTCCATGTGGAGGAATAAATCCGTTCAGTTGACGCCCGTCTGGATGACATGAGGGTGTCAATGATGGCCTCAGGCACCCCGCGATGACTCAGGCAGAGCCTGTCAAGTGCCAAGCGGTCAACTTGAACCAGTGTGGGTCCGGATGGGTTAAGGACCCCTGTGATAGTGAAGACGCAGTCGGAGGGATCCTCCACGGTGGGCTGTCCGACAGCGACTGGAGGTCTGCGAACCATGCCCTCCTGGGCCAGTGGGGAGCGAGGAGAATCACCTCCGCTTCCTCGGCGATGATCCTGCGGATGACTTGTGGGATCACCGCCAGAGGGGGAAAGGCATACAGGAGGCCCCTCGGCCAGGGGCAGCGAAGGGCGTCGAAGTCCTTGGCCCCGTGGGACCGGTAGCGGGAGACAAATCTCGGTAGCTTGGCGTTGAGGGGAGTGGCAAAGAGGTCGATGATGGGGAGACCAAATCGTTGCACCAATTCCTGGAAGATGTCCTGGTGCAGGCTCCACTTTGCCGAGTCCACCGCATGGCGACTCAGCCAGTCCGCTGTCGTGTTGTCTACTCCCGAGATGTGCTCTGCTCTGAGCAAGAGCAAGTGGCGCTCCGCCCAGAGTCCCAAGGCTTTGGCCTCTGACATGAGGCCCTTGGAGACCGTGCCACCCTGGCGGTTGACGTGCGCCTTGGTGGTGACATTGTCTGTCATCAGCAGGACATGTCGGTCGTGGATGACATGCTGGAATTCCTGAAGGGCCTGGAATGCCGCTCTCAGCTCCAGAATGTTGATATTCAGGAGGGTCTCCGGCTGAGACCACGTTCACTGGGCCACATGGGAAAGGACGTGGGCCCCCCATCCCTGCAGGCTGGCGTCGGTTGTCACCGTCACCCGGCTCGGCTTGAAGAAGCTGGACCCTTCGGATATCGCCGGGGACTGCCACCACTGGAGAGAGCGACGGACAGAGGATGGGATCAAGACTTTAGCCGACGAGTTGCTCTTCCCCGCCCGTTGGAAGGGAAGCAAGAGCCATTGTAGGTCCCTGGAGTGCAGCTGTGCCCAGGGAGTGATATGAATGGCCGAAATCATCTTTCCCAGGAGAGACGAGAGTAGTTTCAAAGGCGCTCTCCTCAGGCAGAGTACCTGTTGGACAAGAGTGGTGATATTGTCCTGTCTCTCCTGGGAGAGGAACACCCTGCACTCCAGGGAATCCACAATAGCCCCCAGGTGGGTAATTCTATTGGTGGGTGTGAGCTGGCTCTTTTCGATGTTTAAGGAGAAGCCATGCTCTTCCAAGCACTCCATGGTTAACTGAAGGTCCCCCTCTGCCCGCGAATAGGAGGACGATAGGATTAAAATGTCGTCCAGATAGCAGTGCATGCGAATGGGAATGGCCCGCAAGCTTGCCGCAAGGGCAGCCAGAATCTTCGTAAAGACCCGCGGGGCAGAGGAGAGGCCAAATGGAAGTGCTGAGTACTGATAGTGGTCGGACATGTAACAGAAGCGAAGATACTTTTGGTGGGAAGGCCGAATTGGTACATGAAGGTAGGCTTCTGTCAGATCAATCGAGGACATGAAGTCCCCTTTGTGCACACACGCGAGGATGGACTGCAGCGTGTGCATCTTGAACCTCTTATATGCGACGAATTTGTTGAGTCGCTTGAGGTCCAGGACTGCTCTCCACCCCCCCCCCCCGAGGATTTTTCGACAAGGAACAAGTTGGAGTAGAATCCTTGCCCCTGCTGGTCCTCCGGAACCCGTTGGATGGCATTGATTTCCAACAGGTGCTGGATAGCGGCCAGCATCAGCGACCGCTTTTGGGGATTGGAGGACTGGGGGCACCTCATGAAAAATCCCGGTGGGGTGGAGAGGAGGTCAAGTGCGAGATCTGATGTAAGGGTCTCTCGCACCCAACTATCCGTGGTGGTATCTTCCCATCGCCCGGCGAAGAAGCGCAAGCGACCCCCAATGGGAAGGACCGAGGGATCTACTTGTAGCGGCGGTAGGAGAGCCCGCCTCCACCCCGAAAAGGACGCTTGGCCGGTGGATCTGCCTTAGGTTTGTCCTGCCCCTGATTCTGACGGCCGCCGGCCTGATATCTACCCCTATACCTAGGGGCCCGGTAGGGGCGGCGAGGCGTGGGGGCGGGAGGCAGGGTAGCGGGTTTGTTGGGGCCCCTACGGGTACAGTTGGGGAGAACCTTCCGCTTATCTTTGGATTCTACAAGGTACGGGTCCAACGCGTCCCCAAAGAGGGACTGACCCTGGACCGGGGAGGTGGCAAGGCGCCACTTGTGGCGAGCGTCCAATTGCCATCCGCAGAGCCAGTGCATCCGGCGTGGCACCACGGATGCCCCCATAGATCTTGCTGCGAAGCGTGTGCTTTGTAGGGTGGCATCCGAGGTGAACTGGGCCACAGCGAGCAACTTGTTGATGTCCTGGCGGGTGCGCGCATCAGAAGACTGCTCTTGTAATGCCTTGAGCCAGCGGATAGAGGTCCGGCAGAAGAACGAGGCCGTCGCCGAGGCCCGGACAGACAAAGCGGCAGCTTGATGGGATCGTAGAATGGTCTGCTCTGTGCGACGGTCCTCAGGGCGCAATAGTTCTTCACTGTCGCCGGGCAGGGGGTTGGCCGAGTAGAGGGCCTTGATGGGCGGATCTACCGGCGGGACTGGTAAATGTTGAGCCAGCCCCTGCGCCACATTGAAGTACCGCTTGTCTAACGATGATGGCGCCGCCCCCGTAATTGGTGCCTGCCACTGCTTAGTGACCGCGGTAACGAAAAGCTTCGGAGCTGGAATGACCTCCTCTTGCGAAGTCGTTTCCTCGAAGAGGGGATCGCTTGGTTCCTTGCCGGCCGGCTTGGGTTCCACTGGAGGCATCTTGGCCGCTGCCCTCGCCTTATGGAGCAGAGATTTAAACAGGGCTGGGTTGAAAAGGCCCGTAGTTGCCGGAGGCTCAGGCGCGACATCCTCGTCCGCTGATAGGTCGAGGTCCTGCCCCAGTTCCTCGGTCTCCTGGAGCGATTCCGGGGACGGCTGAGGCGCGGTAGTTTCGGCGGCTAGAGGTTGGTCCCACTCTGCGACTGGTGGCGGGCGGCGTGGCTTGGCGGATACGCTTGCAGTGCCCGAGGTGGAAGGCACTGGCGTGGAGGTCTGTTTGATGCCTGCCGCGATCCCGTCCCTGATGGCCATCTGGATGAGGGCCTGGACTTCCGGGCTCTGGAAGATGGCAGATGCCGTGACCGGCGGCACAGCTGAGGAGGGAGCCCGTGATGTCTGGGGTTCCTCCCAAATGTCGATGTCCCCCAAGCAAAGGTTGGGGTTGTCCAACGAGAGAGTTCCAGAGGACCGTCTGGATCGAGGGGTCAGGGAATCCCCCGCCTCCCTGGGGCGGGGTGAGCTTGTAGAGGCCAAGGGCTGATTCTTGGCCTTATCAGCGGTTCTGGCCCTGTGGCCGCCCTCCTTGTGGGATGCCTTCTTGGCTTGCTCAGCTGCCCCCTGGTGCAGTGGCGAGCGGTCCCTGTGAGAGGTGAGCGGTGCAGAGGCAGTGCGAGAAGCACTTTCAGGCTGCCTGGGCTCCTTGGCGGCCTTAGCCTTATTCTTGGCCACCTTGTCTGACATCGCTGGTTTTATAAGCAGCTGCAGGAAAGCCTCCAAAGATTGCGAGTCGCCGGGAGAGCGTGCGCACGTGTCCCGTCGCCGACAGACAGCTGGGGAGCTGGCACAAAGATGCGCGGCTTAAGGAGCAGTCCGATGGTCGGCTGAGGCAGGCAGGTAGCCCCGAACCAAGAGCCAAGAGGAGGAGCTGCGATCGGGCCGGCAAGGTGGCGAGTGACGAAGGCGGAAATGCTGAGCCGCTTCGGCAAGCGCTCGTAACCTCCGACTCACAGCTGATGATGACAGGCGAGCAAAGCTGTGGGATGAGCTCTGCGCCTGCGTGCTGCGAGTCTCCTCTTCGCCGGATGGGCAGAAGGCGGCAAAGGTGTCCGATGAGCCCTGCGCATGCGCAGGAACGCTGCCGACGGTCAGCTGGAGGGCAGGGCGCCGCTCTTTGCCGCTCTGACGGAAGATGCTGTTCCCGCCCAAAACGTTGACAGGGAGGCCGGCCTTGCTCACACCGAGGCTTCGGGCCCTGGTTCGGCTGGGAAGACGTGTGAGGGCCGATGTGAGGAGACTGGCTTTTTTTAAGGCACCGGAACGCAGAAGCCGAAAAAGGAGGGGTCAGGCAGGCGGTACGATGTAGGCCTCAGACGTCTGAAGGGTGCCTTGGGATCCCCTCCCCGCGGTTAGCGGCAGAGCCACCCTGGCTGGTGGTCACTCAAGCGTAGCAGCTTCTGTGACTTATGATGAATTACACCGCTCAGGAACAGGGTGGCCAGGCCGCGTTTCAATCCTCTGGGCAGCAGTCCAGAATGACAGACAGCTGTCACAGGATGCTAACTGCCCTCCCCACTCACGATGGCAATTAGTGTGGGGTAACACTTACTGAATTGACGAAGTAGAAGAAAGGATGGTTTGTTGAAATAACCTGCTAGGTTAGGAAACACTAGTCCCAGACTTAGGACTGAGTCGAAAAAGGGGGTGCCCTTCGGGGTGACAACTTTTATAGAGTCAGACTCAGTCCTGATTGGCTGATGGATTGGATCATCCCATTCTTGGAGGCTAGCTCCGCCCACTATGGAGAATGATATAGTTCATGATCACAGAAGCACACCTTAGATTAAACAAATACCAACATACCATGACAAACCTCAAGGAAGCACATGGAGAGGCTGGACACCACCATCACGAGTATTTCCTAGAGACATGCCAGAAAATGGAAAAACAAACTTCAAAAGAAACTCCTCAAACTAAATCCCAAAATCAAAGAGGCACCAGAGGCCAAATGTGTAGTCAACATCTCCAGTCATCCACTATCCATGGCAAAACACAATATTCTACAGAAAGGCCTCAACTATAACACAGATTATGCCAATGATTGGAATTCTTTGCAGCCTTAGAAGGAACATTTGAAACTGCTAGATAAGAGATCTATCACATAAACCATCATACTACAGACCAGAAGAAAACAAGAACAAAGTCAACTTACAGCAAAGGACAGAGCAGCCCTCAAAAGCCTAAAAAAGGACAGACTATCATCTTCCTACCAGAAGAGCAAACCTCATTCCCTTGAAGCACTGATGACCTTACCTAGTTTGGGTAATGAAAAATCTGCAAGAAAACAACCAAGCTCAAAGTGCCAAGGACCCTTCATACAAACATTTTCGTTATGAAAGAAATATAGATGTTGATAGGCATACTGCTTTTCATTGAAATAAAATATCAGATTTAAAACTAAACAAAATAAATTTAGGGATCAAATTTAAATAAAAGTCAAAAAATAATTAGACCTTAAAGTCTGTCTACTGTTTGTAAATCCTTTTTGGTAAATGTAAGGGAAAAGATATTCAGTGTTTGCATTCACGATGTGTCCAGATGAAAAATTATTAATGTAGCTAGTAAATGATGAGTAGTTTTGAATATTTACCCTTTTTATAAGATTTTACAAAACACTCTTTTACATTAATTTTTTAATCAATGTATTTTCCCACATTTTAAATGCCCCTTGGAAACTGCATTTTAATACTATCAGATTACAAACATGGGAATTGAATAAATTTTTATATTGCATCAATATAATTTCTATACAACATGTATACAATTTTATATATTTAAAATCAATAGCAGGAATAATTGGGTGAGTGATGGAAATCAACCAATAGTATCCTCAAAAACTTGACAAAAGAATTGACCGTGAATTGCCATCTTACCATCACAGCCCAGAAAAGATAACAATTTCTGTTGTGTCATTGTAGATAAATAGTTTACCATCTATAAATTATTTTCATGGTACTTCTACAGGACTTACTGAAATAATTTTAGGGCAAAATATCTTATTTCAGTGAAAGAAAATTAAATTAAGGTCCAATTTGCTTTTTTTCTTTTTATAGAATACCTTTGTAGTTACTATAATAATGGTACTCATTTTCAATAGGTAGCCTTGTCCAAAGAATATTGGAAACAAAGAAGGATTATGAATTGTCACAGTTGCAAAAATCTGCTGAAAAGGTAACTTGCAAATAAACTTCAAAAAATTGATTATAGCAATTTTTTACCTCTTACTCTTCATTGATATCTCCAATCTAATCATCTTTTAACTGATTTTAATATTAAAGCAGTGGTTATCATAGAGATATAAACAAAGAAATTATTGTTTCAACAGCATTTATTTTAATACTTTGGTGTATGCCACCCAAAGTCCCTCTCCAAGGGAACTAGGCAGTTAAAAAATGTGAAAAACAAATGGAAGGAAGGTTTAATGGTTTAATGGTTTAAATGTTGTTTGTAATTCTTCTCTAAACAGAAAATCTATTGACTTGACCTGGCTAGAGTTTGAGGCCCTTTTGAATCTTGTAGAATTGAATTAAGTTGAATCAAAGATGGAGGTTAGCAGGAGGTTATAGGCACTCTGACTGACAATATGTTTTTTTCAGTATTTAATTGGTCAATTGTAAATTCCTTATAGTTTTTATAAATAATTTTAATATCCATGGCACATCTGTGGCAAGATTTTCAAAAATATAGGAGAGTTGGTAATTTTTCTCTTTTCCTACCTTCCAGTCATGATTGATGCTGATTAAAGGGACTCAATCAATAGCAATAATTTACAGAATCAACATATTGCCCCCAATAATCTGGCTCCTCATTTTACCGACCTCAGAAGAATGGAAAGCTGAGTCAACCACTGGCAGTCAGCAGAATTAGCCTGCAGTATTGCATGATTGATTGATTGATTGATTGATTGATTGATTGATTGATTGATTGATTGATTGATTGATTGATTGATTGATTTGGTAGCTTTTCTATGCCGCCCTACTCACTCAGGACTCAGGGCGGTGTACAACATTTTATACAAAAACTCCAAACAAATTATTAAAAGCACTTAAAAACAGTTAAAAATATAAATATACACACATCATACATACATGGGGGAGACATCAGATATAAATCATCTCAACTCACCCCCGCCTGCAGGAAGAGCCATGTCTTAATGGCTTTTCGGAAGGCCAGCAAGGTGGGGATGGTTCGGATCTCTGGGGGAAGTTGGTTCCAGAGAGCAGGGGCCCCTACAGAGAAGGCCCTCCCCCTAGGCCCCGCGAGTCGGCACTGTTTGGCTGACGGGACCTGGAGGAGACCCACTCTGTGGGACCGAACCGGTCGAAGGGAGGAATGTATTAAAGATGATGATCAGCACCTTGAATTGTACCCGGAGACCAATGGGCAGCCAATGCAGCTGGCGGAGTATAGGTGTTACGTGGGTGTACCTTGAAACACCCACCACAGCACGCGCAGCTGCATTTTGCACCAGTTGAAGTCTCCGAATACTCTTCAGGGGCAGCCCCATGTAGAGCGCATTGCAGTAGTCCAATCTAGAGGTGACAAGGGCGTGAGTGACCGTGAGTAGAGCCTCCTTCTCCAAGTATGGTCGCAATTGGTGCACCAGGCGAACCTGTGCAAAAGCCCCCCTAGCCACAGCTGTAAGGTGTTGATCTAATTTTAGCTGTGGATCTAGGAGGACTCCCAAATTGCGAACCTGTTCTGAGGGAGTTAATTTTTCTCCCTCAAGAACCAAGGAGGGACAGTTGTCATAGTCCTTAGGAGGCAATATCCAGAGCCACTCAGTCTTGTCGGGGTTGAGTCTAAGTCTGTTCCTCCCCATCCAGATCCTAACGTCGTCCAGGCACTGGCACATCACATCAACCGCCTCCCTGAATTTAATTCTAACCACTATGCCACCATGGCTCAGTCAACATTAATATCTATAACTTCTTCATATTATTTTGCTTATTTTGTAGCATTTTCATATTCTATCATTCTCTGGCTCCTCCTCAAAAGAGTTACTGTTCAGAACTTTCTACAATCTTCTATATGTTGATTAGCTGAAAATTTGAGAACTCTTTATTTTGTTTTTTAATTGTTTAATATATAAAAGCATGGGAAGCAAATAAGGGTAATTATTCAGCAGATGATACAATAGAATTGTTTGACTCCCCTATACAGAGTGTTATTGCTCCTCTAATAGGAAGAATTATACAGTTTGTCTTCCTTGACCCCAGGGAAGCTGGAGCTTCTGGAAACAAGAATGAAGATATGTAGAAATTAAAATAAACGAGGGAAATGTTGACTTCTCTGTGGGGCCTTCTCTGTGGGGGGCCCTGCTCTCTGGAACCAACTACCCCCAGAGATCCGAATTATCCCCACCTTGCTGGCCTTCCGAAAAGCCATCAAGACATGGCTTTTCCTGCAGGCGGGGTGAGACAATTTTACATCTTAGGTCTCCCCCATGTATGTATGGTTTTTAAATGTTTTTTTTAATTCTTTTTAATACTATTTTTAAATTTTGTATTGTTTAGTTGTTCTCTAAATGTTGTTCGCCGCCCTGAGTCCTCAGGGAGTAGGGCGGCATATAAGAACACAAATAAATAAATAATGAATACATACATACATACATACATACATACATACATACATACAACTATCTTGGCCATAACTTCGTCTTTCTTTCTTTTTTTCTCTGCCACATCATCTTCATCAATGCCACCTTTTTGAGCTCACTCAGCCACTAACTTCTTTTTTATACCCATTTCTCCACCTGGATCTGGGATTAATTTATGTCTGATCAAAAAACCCTTAGCTTTCTTTATGGAATTCAGCCTAAATTTTTGCTCATGGTAGGTAAGTACCACACCATCCAATTTATCCCAATGGAATAAAATTTTTCTCTGCTTCAAGATGTCAGTAAGAAAAGCATAAGCTTTCCTTTTTCTCAAAATTCTAACTGGAATTTCCTTCAGAACAATAATATCTAAATTTTTTATTCTCAACCTGTTTTTAAAATGGCAATCCAGAACCTGATCCCTTGCGAAATGAACTACATCATCCCTTGGTAACTTTCTCATGGCGGCAAATCTGGAGTTTATTCTGTAAATCTTGTCCAGATCAATTTCCATTTCCCTTTTCCTCTTTATTAATTAACTGGGCCAAGGACTTCACCATCTTTAATCTGATATCTTCTCCTGATTGTTCAGGTATTCCACGAAATCTTAATTGAGACTATTTAAACTGAGCTTCCAGAATTGTTATCTCTTCCAATTCAGCTTCACATAAAGAGTTTGTCTTCTCCAATCTATGCAATCTACTCTGGCTTTCACCTGTTTCATATCTTCTTTGAGACATTAGATTTCTTCCTGGAGTTCCCTTAGCGAATCAAACTTTGCTTCAAGCTTTGAGCAGATTTTGAATCTGCTCATGTGTTTTTAACATGTACTCATCCATGAATGACTTTAAGAGTTCTATATTGCCTCATAATCTTTATAATTGTTATGTCTTATTTCACATAGCCATGTGTTTAAAATTACAAAATTTAAGTATTAAAGTATTAAGTATTAAAGTTTCAGAGTTATAGACTTAAAATGTATATTCCACTGGGTTTACTAACACTGATGAACATTAAAGAGTTAGCAATACTATAGTCTTTTGGCTCCCTCTTGTGGTGAAACTATTATATTAAAAAAGCCTCAAAACTTAAAGCTTTGCCACAGATGTCCAATCAGATGTTAAAAATGAAACTTCACCCTCACCTCGCAGAAGTCTCTGAACTTTATACAGAGATATAAAGTTCTCTGAAAGGTTTAAGCCAAAAATTACAAAAATAATTTCAGGAATAGTTTCCACAATGCTTTAGTTTCAGGTTATTTCAGGCTTCTTTGTTTGGTTTGGTTATCCCAGCTTGCCATCTTGAATCACAAAGCCTCAAAAATGACAATAGTTCCACAAAAAAGGAACCAGCAGGCTGCAACTAGAGAAAGCATCTTTCAGCATGATAAATAAATATGCAAAACAAAAACTAGTGTCTAAGAAGCAGTGGCACCCTTTATTGTCTGTTAAGAATGGCTGGTTCTTCTACAGTAAACTTGCTTGGTTGCCCCACCCCAGCCAGGGACTTCTTTTTCTTCAAGAAGCCACAACTCTCCAGGTTGACCAGTTTGCAGGCTCCACCTAATGTAAGAACCTGCCTCAGCTACCTTCCCAAGAAAGTAAAACTCTTGAAACAGTTTACATTTCAAAAGGAACTTTTACTGAGAGATAGTGATTGCAGAGAAATCAGGCGGAGTCTGAATTCAACCATGAAGCTTTAGGCTCAATTTCCCCCTCACCCCCCATCCTCAATACCCCACACTATTCCAGTATTCCAAGTGCGGTCTTATCAAGGCATTATAAAGCATGATCTTTACTCTATCCCTCTGTTAATCAACCTAGGATTTCATTTTGGTGGCTGCATCACATTACTGGCTCATATTTAAGTGTTTGACCACTAGGACTCCAAGATCCCTCTCGCAGTTACTGCTATTGAGCCAGGTTCCACCTATTTTATACATTTGGTTTTTCTTGTCTAAAGATAAAACTTTATGTAAGGACTGCCTTCCCAACCATAATCAAAGTACGAACTTCTGAGTCAGTGTTTTCAAAATGATTCCTTTAATTTGTAATTGTATGACAATCCATTCATTCAAAGCAAAGTCTAAATGCCTTCAGGCAAGGCAAGCATATTTAACCTTAATGCCCCACCCCATTTGGCAGGATGCAAGCACAATCAATCCACAAGTGTGTGACACTCCTTCCTGAGTATCCAGATAGCCATACGTTCCCAGCCCCCCTTCCGTTCAACTGACTTACATTACCCCTCATAAAACCCTATCTTAAGATGAGAAGGTTCCCAGGTGTCTAGGATCCGGATATGTTATAACCTTTTGATCAAGCAGAACCAAGACCCCCCCCCCTTCTCCTTTTGAATGGCAGAGTCTGGAGTCTGACATGCTGCCCCTTAAGAGAAAAAAAGGTCCACCTGTAAGACATAAGCAGAATCAATTATGATATATTAACAAGGTTTGTTAGGGTATTGGGAGTGGAATCTTCTCAATAAGATGGGAGCTTTAACATGTTGTTTAGCAACCCAATTCATTCTGTGAGGAAGGCAAATGTTTCCAAGATACCAAATACTGGATCTTCCCTCTGTGGATCCTAGAATCAAGAATTTCCTTGATTTTAAAGTGTTGTTTCCCTTCTATCATGATTGGGGCAGGTGGTGCAGCTACCACCGGTCTAAGTGACGAGATTATTTCTCTCTTGAGTAAACTAATGTGAAATACTGGGTGGACTTGTCTAAGTGTTTTTGGAAGAGCCAATTCAACCACTACTGGGTTAATGATCCTGCTAATAGTGAAAGGCCCAATGAAATTAGGCCCTAATTTTTTTTTTATTCAAAAAGTTTTATAAGTAGAAAGTACAAACATTTTTCATTTTTTCTCCCCCCCTTCCCCCCTAACCCCCCTTCCCTTCCCCCCTCCCCCCGGACTTCCCAGAGAAAGTACAGGGCATAATGTTCAATAAAATAAATTTAAATTAAATTAAAGCAAGTTCTTAATTTCCCCCTTTTTTTAAAAAAAATCTTTAACTCCAAATTTTTTTAATACTATTCAAAACATAATCAGAAGAAGGATAAAGATAATAAAAAATAAAAGAAATTAGAAATTAAAAGAAAGATTAACACATATATATATATATATATATATATATATATATATATATATATATATATATATATATATATATATATATATATATATATATATATATAAAAGGAAAGAGCATTATATTAATACGTCATCATCTCAAACTATACTTTACATATCTAAACCTCCATCTTTTATATAATCTACCTATAAACCAATAATATTAAAAAATAAAAAAATAAAAATAAGAAATAAAAATAAAAGGGGAACAAAAGTAAACCTTTCCTCCCCCTTTCAATCAGCACAACATTTCTTCCAAACAAAACAAAACTTAAGTAAATATTACGTAAACATTAACTAAACATTAAATGTTTATACGTAACCATGGTTTAAAAAAATAACCCCTTATACCTCTAAAACTTTAAACTTAATCATAGAATCATAAAATCAAACACAATATTGATAACAATATTACTATATATTAAAGTATCAACTTCAAAATATATGATATATATATATAATAATAATAATAAAAATATATAATATATGTAGTAATAATAGTAAAAAAGAGTAAAAACCAACCCCTTATACCTCAAAAACCTTAAACTTAATCCTAAAATCCCTCAAAATATTAATAACATAATATTACACTATATCAAATTTATAACTTCAAAATGTATAATATATATATAAAATAATCTAAAAAGGAAGTACCATAAAAAAGAAATATTATGATAATAATAAGAAAAGAAATAATTACAGTCCTGTTAATCTTTCCAACCATCCTATAGATTTATTTATTTATTTATTTATTTCTACGCTCTTATAGGCCGCCCAATCCCGTAGGACTCAGGGCGGCGTACAACATGGATAAGAAACGTACATTAAAAGCAATAATAACAATTTAAAAAATAAAACAATATTAAAACATTAACAAGACACCATTCATGGGGGAATCTGATCTCCTTGTTCACCCCGCCTGTCGGAAGAGCCATGTTTTCACGGCTTTACGGAAGGCCAGTAGAGTGGGGATGGTCCGGATCTCTGGTGGGAGTTGGTTCCAGAGGGACGGGGCTCCCACAGAGAAGGCCCTCCCCCGTGGCCCTGCCAACCGGCATTGTTTGGCTGACAGGACCCGGAGGAGGCCCTCTCTGTGGGACCTAACTGGTCGTAGGGAGGTATGTGGTAGGATGCGGTCCCGAAGGTAACCTGGCCCTGAGCCATGTAGGGCTTTAAAGGTCAAAACCAACACCTTAAATTGCGACCGGAGACTAATGGGCAACCAATGCAGCTGGCAGAGGATGGGTGTTACGTGGGTGTATCTCTGTACACCCACCACGGCTCGCGCAGCTGCATTCTGCACCAATTGCAGTCTCCGGATGCTCTTCAAGGGTAGCCCCATGTAGAGTGCATTACATTAGATTTCAACACCATCTGTCACTTGACAATTTCGAATCTATCGATTCACCTCCCATCTGACCCCAATCCTCCGTCTCCTTTTCCATGTCGCAAACATCTATCTGGCTCTGCCAATCACTTTGAATCTTTGGAATTGTTTCCTCTTGGACAAGTATGTCTGGATTTTTCTTCTCCTCCTCTATCATTTTCATGCTTCTTTCCTCTGGAATTTTAGAAATATCAGCCTTTAAAATGTTGATGTAGAATTCTGTAGCTTTCTTTATTGTGTTAAGCCCGTATCTTTTTCCCAAAAATTTCACGATCACTCCTGTTGGTGCATTCCATTTATATTGTAGATTTCGTTTTTTTAATTCCTCAACCAAGAAGGTATATTCTTTTCTGGCTTTAAGCATCTTGGAAGGAATTTCTTTCCATATCCTTATTTCCTGACCATTTACCTGAAGATTATTCTTGAAGGTCGCCTGTGTAATTTTATTCCGCAGAGCTCTTGTAGTAAAATATATTACAATGTCCCTTGGCAAATGGTTTTGTTTTGCATACCAAGAATTGACACTATATATCTTATCAATTTGCACAGCCAATTCCTCTTTAGACATTCCAGACACCTGCTCCAGGGCCTCTACCATCCTTCCTTTCAAATTTTCAAATTTTCCCTCTTTCAGGCCCCTCACTCTTATAGCAAATTTCATCTCTCTAAATTGAGACATCAACACCTCTGTTTCCAAATTTACTATATCATTTTGAACCTTGGCTATGTATTCCTCTGAAGTTGTCAAATCTTGCTTATTTTTTTCCAAATCATTCTCCAAAATCTCCATATTTGCTGCTAGTCCTTTACAAACTTTCAACACATCCACTCTCAGTTGTAAATTCATCTTCTCCAAAGCAGCCTGCATTTTTTATCTATTTCAGTAATTTTTGAATTGAATTCCATAATCAGTTCATTTTTCATGACTTTCTTTTTTTTTTAAATTGAAAAGTTTTATAAGTACAAAGTACAGACATTTTCCCCCCATTTTTCAATGTCCATTCTTCAATTGTAGGTATATCTTCTTTCTTCCAGTATTGTGCTACCAACAATCTGGCAGCAGATATGCAATTCAAAACCAGCTTAGTCTCTATAACCGAACAATCTGTTATTATCCCCAACAAAAAGAATTGTGGTGTAAACTTAATCTTTTTCTTTAAAATGTTTTGTATAATCCAGCATATTTTTATCCAAAATGCCTTGATCTTTTTACAAGTCCGCCATATATGAAAATATGTAGCATCCTCACATTCACATCTCCAACATTTAGAATCTAAATTTGGATACATACAAGCTAAATTTTTTGGGTCTAAATGCCATCTATAAAACATTTTATAAAAATTTTCTCTCAAATTTTGTGCCTGCGTAAATTTAACATTTTTGACCCATATCTTTTTCCATGTATCCATCATTATCGATTCACCAATATTCTGAGCCCATTTTATCATACAATCCTTAACTAATTCTGTTTCTGAATCTAATGCCAATAAAATATTATATAATCTCTTTATATGCATTGGGCCCTTATCTTTTATTTGTACAATCAAATTGTCCTCTTTTTTCAGAATACCAATTTTTTTATCGTCTCTCCATCTAACTTGTAATTGTATGTATTCAACCATGTTCTGATTATACCTTCTTCTCTTAATTTCTCAAACGATTTTAATTGAAATATATTTCCCTCTTCAGAAAGAAGTTCTTTATATGTAATTTTATCAAATAAACAACAAAGGAGATAGGGGACATCCTTGTCTTGTTCCCTTTTCTATGTTAAAAACATCTGTTAGTCCACCATTGATTATTATTTGCGCCGTTTGTTTTCGATATATTGCCCCAATAGATTGTACAAAATAGTCTCCCAATTGTAATTTCTCTATTAATCTTAGTAAGAACCGCCAATTCAATCTATCAAAAGCTTTCTCAGCATCTAAAAATACTAATGCTGCAGGGATCTGGTTATTACTTCTCAGATACTCCAGTAAGTTAACAATTTGTTTAACATTAGTTTTCATTTGCCTACCAGTTAAAAACCCTGTTTGATCGTAATGTATCATTTGTTGCATAACTATCATTAACCTATTCGCTAAAATTTTTGTAAAAATTTTATAATCTATATTTAGAAGTGAAATCGGTCTATAATTTTTTGGATCTGTACCATCTAAGCCCTCTTTTGGGATCAGAGAAATAAAAGATGTCTTCCATGTTGGGGGAACATTACCTCCCTTTTGAATATTATTAAATAATTCTTTAAGCGGCTCCCCCATTTCTTCCTGTAATTTTTTTATAATAAACAGTAGTTAACCCATCTGTCCCCAGGGCTTTACCCACTTTTAACTGTTTAATTGCCATTATTATTTCTTCTAAAGTTATTAATTGGTTTAACATATCCCTCTGCTCTTTTGTAGTTATATAAATATTCTGTTTCCGTAAATAATTATCTATATCTTCTTCTTTAATTTTGTCCTCCATATATAGATCTGAATAAAATTCTAAAAAAGATTTTTTAATAAGTCCATGTTCATAAACTTCTTTACCCTTATATCTTACTTTTTCAATAGTTCTTGATTTTTGCTTCTTTCTTAAAATGTAAGCCAACCATTTTTCTGGTTTATTAGCATTGCTAAAAGTATTAAATTTAGCATATTGTAAATTTGTTGCTACTTGATCAGCCATTAACATATTAAATTGACCCTTCAATAAATTAATCGTCTCTTTAATTTTTTTATCTCTTGGGTTAGAAATTAAAGCTATTTCTTGTCTCTTAATCTCCTCCTCTAATTCTTTCCTTTTCTCCCCCTTTTTCCTTCTATGTTTATTATTCAAGTATATCAAAATACCTCTCATGTATGCTTTACTTGCATCCCACACCATTTCCAACGACGTACCCTTTTGCATATTATTAACAAAAAATTCTTTCATTAGTTTTTTACATTCCAACACATTTTCTTCATATCTAAATAAATTCTCATTTAACCTCCATTTATTTATTTATTTTGGTATTCTTATATGCCGCCCAACTCCCGAAGGACTCAGGGCGGCATACAACAGAGAAAAATACAAGAATAAACCAAATATTAAATATTAATTAAAAGCAATTACAAAATTTAAAAACACAATATAAAAAACATCGACAACCATTCAACAACCATACATGACCTTCTAGGTCCATTCCTATCTTCTAAATCCATCCAAACCGGACTATGATCTGTCAATACTCTTGGACATATCTTCGTCTTCTTCGCCCTAGAAAAAAGATTATTAGTAATCAAAATAAAATCAATCCTTGAAAAGGATTGGTGTCTATCGGGAAAAAAGGTAAAATCCTTTTCCTCTGTATTTCTTTCCCGCCAAATATCTCTCAGCTCCCAATCTTCCATCATCTCAAAAAAAGGTTTGGGCAATTTTGCTCTTAAAAAAATATTTTGCTTAAGTCCTTTCTTATCTTTTACTGCATCTGGTACACCATTCCAATCACCTAGAAGAATGCAAGTACTGTAATCCCATTGTACCAATTTTGTATGTAGAAGATCATAAAATTTTTCCTGTTGTTGATTCGGGGCGTATACACCAATTACCAAAAGTCTCTCTCCCTTAATTAAAAGTTCAACTGCGAGATATCTTCCTTGATCATCAGCTTCAATTAGCTTAGCAATCAAATGTCTCTTTACATATATAGCAATTCCATTTTTTTTATCATTTACTGCTGAAACAAATTGTGTTCCTAATCTTGAATTTATTAGATATTTTTGATCTTGTGTTCTAATATGCGTTTCTTGTAGGCAGGTCACATCATTGTTAAATTGTTTTAGATAATGAAAAATTTTCTTTCTTTTCTGTGGCGAATTTAATCCATTAACATTCCACGTTAGAAATCTACTTCCCATCTGGGAGCTTCTCAAGCGACTGGAACATTGCCTGCATGTCAAGCTTCTGTATTTCCTTTGGCCTTGTTCCTCCCACTGCTTGCTTAGTACCTTCTTCAGTTAACAATTGAGACTGTTGCCGCGACAATTCTTGTATACGCTTGGTTGTAGCCCTGGTCTGCCTTTGTTCTTTTCGTTCTTTTTGTTCTCTTATCCGTTCTTCTCCAAATAAATCCACCGTCTTATCAGCCAAAGTTATATCTAATTCACTTTGCCCAGCTGTAGCTCCCTTCAGCTGCAGTTCAGGTCTTTGTGCTCTCTCCTCCTTTCTCCTCCCTTCTGGAGATCTTGGTATCCCAGCCTTTAAGATATATGTAAAAAAATCTATTGCTTTCTGCACCGTGTTCAATCTGTGTCTTTCTTCTTCATAAATCAAAGAAATTCCGGCTGGAACCTCCCACCTAAATGGGAAATGTTGCCTTTTAAGTTCTTCCACTAGGAAGGAAAATTCCTTTCTAGCTCTCAACATTTTTGGAGGAATTTCTTTCAATGTCATCACTTCTTGTCCTCCCACCTGTAACTTATTCTGATAAATTGCTTGTAGAATATCATTTCGCAATGTTCTATTATTAAAATAAATTACAATATCTCTTGGGAGGTTTCTCAATCTAGCCACTCTTGAGTTCACCCGATATATCTTGTCAATTTGCCACCCCAGCTCTTCTTTCCTCATGCCCACAGCTTGGGCAAGAGCGTCTATCATCAGCTCTCTCAGATTTTCTTGTTTCTCTTCCTTCACCCCACGAACTCTGATCGCAAACTCCATGTTCCTGTAATGAAGCAGTGTGATTTCGTCTGTATCTCTTTCCCTTTTTTCCTGAACATCTTGTATCTCTCCTCTCAGATCTGCAGTAATCTCTCTAATTTGATCAATTTGCTGTTCCAAGTATTCCACATTATTTGCCAAACCTTTAAGTGCTAACAAAATATCTGTTCTGATTTCACTGTTGCCAATTTCTATTTTTTTCTCAATTTTCTCAGAAATATCTTGTATTTTGTCATTAATCATGTCATTAACTTTTTCATTAGCTTCATCAATTTTCTTGTTAAAATTTTTGGTCATTTCAATTTGCATGAGTTTAAGACTGTCTTGTAACATTGCCAGAGTTAGGGGCTGTGGTTGTGCCGCCAGGGTTTGCAATTTAGAAGGGAGAGTGGGTGAGTTCTCAGCGCTTCCAGCCCCTTTAGAAGGAACCGTCTTCACAGATTTGGACGCCATTTAGCTTTAATTAGGTCCTAGTAATATTCCAACTTATATTAATCTTCTTGCCAAAAAGAAGAATCTCCAGAACACAATATCAGTTCAAAAATCAGCTCAAACAGGCTCTCATATGCAAGCCTGTCTGTAAAGTAAAACTTTCTCTCTTTTCACTTTCGCTTTTCCACACCCATTCAAGCTTCCATCGCCATTTTAAGAGTTGCTACTTTGTAACTTTCACAATAAGAGGCAATAAGAGTTAAGTGGTGTTTACTTGCCTAGTTTATCTCTTGTCTTCTCCTGCTGCTTTTTGTAGGTTTTTCTGTTGTTTATTCAATCTTTAAAAGCAGTGCTGGACACGATCGTCTTGCTCCGCTTAGAAAAAAAAGCGGAGGAGTCCTCTGTCTGGAGCTCAGCAGCTTCCCAGGGAGCTTTCCCTTTTCGTGACCCAGGAATCCTCCTAGGGCACTTTGGGGGCTCTACCTGTATCCACCGACTCGTCACCCTTCCCTTTGCCCGGGAAGGGGATTTCCAGCCGCCAGCCAGCTGTTTTTCAGCTTTCTGGCAGCTTTACAGATCAAAGGACCGGCGCCCCTGAAAGAGAAGCATCTTTCAGCGATCGTGGAGCCAACAGGAAGTCATGACTTTCAAAGTATTAAATAAACTTTCAGGTGTTAAAGACTTTAATGATGTTAAATCAGGCGTAAATTGCATCTTTAAAATGTGATCAGAAGAGTACTCAGTTCTTTTATTCACAACAGTCTTTCTAGGTTTAGAAGCCATTTCAGTATTTTCAAAAAAGAAAGACAAAGAAGAGGGGGGGAAAGCTTAGAGCTATACTTAGCAAAATTCTTTCCAAATCCAAAGCCAGTTTATCTTTTATGAAGCTGTAAGTTAAATCAGGAGACAAAAGGAGAAGAAATCATTTCTCCAGATCAAAGGTTTCCATAGGAAAAAGCTGGTAACAAAACAAAAATAACTTTCTCTTCCACGCCCAAATCTCCAATCGCCATATTGTTACTTCTTCCTTATTAAGCTACTTTGTTGCTTCCGAAGTAAAATCCAGCAATGGAGTTAAAGTCAAACTTAATGCCCTTCTGGACTCCTGCCTTTCTCTGGCTGCTCTCTTTAAGTTTAAAATAATTATACTTTCCTTTGTAACAGCAGCGGTGGTCGCGACATCTCGCTCCGCTTTAAGTGGAGGCTTCCGACTTCCCGGAGCAACAGACAGGCTCCCTGGGGAGCCCTCACCCTTCGCGCCCTAAGTTGGCTTCTAGGGCACTAGGGGGGCTCTACCCCACCTGTCTCGCTCTCATCTCTCCCCTTCGCCCGGGGAGAGATTTTCAAGCCGCCAGACAGCTCTTCTGGTGGCTTTTACAGGGAATCGGAAGGACGCCCAGCGAGGAGCGCCAGCGACGCCGTCGGAGCCAAAACCGGAAGTCAGGCCCTAATTTTTTTAATGGTTGTAACGATCTCAAGAATTTTGTAGATAAATATACTCTATCCCCAACATGGAAAGGTTTAGGCTCTACTCTTTTCTTGTCGGCTTGAATTTTGAAAGCCTCTCTAGCTTCCTGTAAAGCCAACCTAACTACTGGCCTTGTGTTTTGCAAATTTTCTATCCACTCCTTAAGTGAGGGGATAGTGGGTTTTTCTGTGGGTAGTTCCGGCATTGGGCTGAAGTCTTGCCCCGTGGCTACTCTAAAAGGTGTAAAACCTGTACTCGAATGTACAGAGTTATTAAATGCAACCTCTGCAAATGGTAAAAGTTCAGTCCAATTGTCCTGTTGAAAATTAATAAAACATTTTAGATACTGTTCAAGAACCCCGTTCGTTTTTTCACAATTTCCATTGCACTGAGGGTGATGGGAGGAGCTTAATCCTTGGGCGGTACCAAGTAAGCCCAAAAACGCCTTCCAAAAGTTGGAGGTGAATTGGACTCCCCTATCCGAGATTATTCTTTTAGGAGCTCCATGAAGACGATAAATGTGTATTAGAAACAGTCTAGCCAAGCCTTTGGCGGTTGGGATCTTTTGGCAAGGAATAAAATGTGCTTGTTTTGAAAACAAGTCTGTCACAACCCAAATGACCGTGTTTCCCCCACTTTCCGGTAGTTCTACAATAAAATCCATAGCAATTTCTTCCCATGGGGCTGACGGCTCAGCTACTTTCTGTAGAAGTCCTGGAGTTTTCCCCTGTCGTCTTTTTGCTGCAGCACAAATGGGGCAACTCGCTACATAGCTTTCTATGTCCTTTTTCAACGAAGGCCACTAAAATTGTCTCTTTATTAAGTGTAAAGTTTTTACAAAACCAAAGTGTCCAATTAATCTAGAGTCGTGGCACCTTTCCATTAAACGTAATCTTTGGCTAGCGGGTACATAAAGTTTGTCTCCTACCCAAGCTAATTCATCTTTCATCACGCAACTGGATTTGTGGTTCAAAACCCATTCATCGTTGACTAATGCTTGTTTAAAAGCGTGAGTGATGTCTGCGTTCCTCAATGCGTCTTTTCCTCCTTGGGGCCTGGTGATTACTTTGGCTGCCAAATAATCAAGTTCTTTGGACTTGATTATTTTAATAATGCTCTCGGCCACATCTTTGATTTTCGCTCCAGGGAGACAACATACTTCCCTAGATTGATTGTCTGGTCTACAGACTGCTGATTCCTATCACAACCACTCACCTTTTTTTTTCCTTGGAAAGTCTGGGCTACTTTTTTTCCTGTCACTTGATGATCACTTGATGTTGTCCCTTTTCCAGGTGTCTGAATGCTTTCTTCCAGAGGGAGGATAGGAATCGATTGCTCAGTTCCACTGGGGCTGCACTGAACTGGGCATCACTAGTCAACAGGGACAATGCTCTTGGTTGTTGTTTTCTTCTATGAGTGACATGTTTTCATTGGTCTGTTTCTAAAGGTTCATGTACAGGTTCATTTCTTCTGGTTGTTGTTTCTGTATTGTGTTCAGTTTGGATACAGCTTTCTTCCTTTGGTTGAAATTTCTTGTTTTGTAGGTTTATTTATTTATTTATTTATTTATTATTTGTTCTTCTATGCTGCCCTACTCCCGAGGGACTCAGGGCAGCGTACAACAATTTTATAAGAACATCAATAATAAACATTAATTTAAAAACAACAGTTAAGAAAATATACAAAAGTTAAAAAATGTTCACAATCAGTCATACCAAGGGGGGAATTCAGATGGATTTAGTCTTTCCCCCTGCCTGCAGGAAGAGCCATGTCTTAACGGCTTTCCGGAAGGCCAGCAGGGTGGGGATGGTTCGGGTCTCTGGGGGAAGTTGGTTCCAGAGCGCGGGGCCCCCCACAGAGAAGGCCCTCCCCCTAGGGCCTGCCAACCGGCATTGTTTGGCTGACGGGACCTGGAGGAGGCCCACTCTGTGGGCCCTAACCGGTCGAAGGGAAGTGTGAGGCAGAATGCGGTCCCGAAGGTAGCCTGGTCCTAGGCCATGTAGGGCTTTAAAGATGATAATCAACACCTTGAATTGTACCCGGAAACCGATGGGCAGCCAATGCAGCTGGCGGAATATAGGTGTAACGTGGGTGTACCTTGGCACACCCACCCCAGCACGCGCAGCTGCATTTTGCACCATCTGAAGTCTCCGAATACTCTTCAAGGGTAGCCCCATGTAGAGCGCATTGCAGTAGTCCAGACGAGAGGTGACAAGGGCGTGAGTGACCGTGAGTAGAGCCTCCTTCTCCAAGTATGGCCGCAATTGGTGCACCAGGCAGACCTGTGCATAGGCCCCCCTAGCCACAGCTGTAAGGTGTTGCTCTAATTTTAGCTGTGGATCTAGGAGGACCCCCAAATTGCGGACCTGTTCCGAGGGAGTTAATTTCACTCCCTCTAGAACCAAGGAGGGACCGTTGTCTTGGTCCTTAGGAGGCAGTATCCAAAGCCACTCAGTCTTGTCGGGGTTGAGTCTGAGTCTGTTTCTCCCCATCCAGGTCCTAACGTCGTCCAGGCATCGGCACATTACATCAGCTGCCTCACTGAATTGAGACGGGGTGGTGATGTATAGCTGGGTGTCGTCAGCGTACTGATGGAAACTCACCCCATGTCTCCGGATGATCTCCCCCAGCGGTTTCATGTAGATGTTGAACAAGATGGGCGAGAGGACTGAACCCTGAGGCACCCCGCATAGCAGGGGCCTGGGGGACGATCTCTGCCCTCCTGTTAACACCGACTGCGTCCTATCGGTGAAATAAGAGGAGAACCACCGCAAAACGGTGCCTCCCACTCCCAACTCACCAAGACGACGCAGAAGGATACCATGGTCGATGGTATCGAAAGCTGCTGAGAGGTCAAGTAGCACCAGGATGGAGGAATTTCCACCATCCCGGGCTCGCCAGAGATCATCCATCAGAGGTTGAGCCTCAGAGTGGCTAAAGTTGCTTCTACATCTTTTACTTTTTCTTCAATTAGTTCATTTAGCGTACATTAGGTACATGTGTAATTTGGGTCTTCTATGAGCATGAGTGCCTACATGGAACATATTTTGCAAATGACAATAACATCAGTCTCTTTTTCCGTGACTATGTTTCTTTGCATGACTAATTCATTTAAAAATTAAAAATTTCCAAAGTTTTGAAAATGAACTTCGGGGTTCAGATACTCATCTTTTGCATACAATTGGCCATGAAAAAAGTCTGGAAAAGGAAGGAAGATAAATTGTTGGCTAAGGGAGTCATGCTGATATGAAATACTTGATTTGCTTTCCAAATAAATGATGGGTAATTGGGCTGGGATACTGGGAGAATATATTTAAAATGTTTGATTATTGTATTATCCAATGACTAACTTTTGCTAAAGTAAGCATATCATTTTATTTCTCTGCATATTATTTACTTGATTTATATTCCATGTCTCCTCGTGAAATGAGCACTATTTCACTGATGTTTCTAAAACACATTCTTTCAATCCTGTTACTTTATTTTTCCCATTGATTGATATCTGAACTTTTTAAAAACTATTAGGAGAAGCCACTTTTGTCAGAAGCAGCAAAGAGAAAGGAAAAAGATTTAGTAACTAAAGAAATAGAGAAATTTCGTGGCTCCATTCAGGCCCTTTGTCGGAGTGCTCTCCCTCTTGGTAAAATAATGGACTATATTCAAGAAGATGTAGATGCCATGAAAAATGAGCTTCAGACATGGCAGAATGAAAATAAAGAACTTGAAGAGACCCTGCGGAAGGAACAAGGGTAAGAATCTTTTAAAAATTTGAACAATTGAAATAAAAGACTTGATTAATCCAAAGATTCATTGGATTTTATCTACAAGACAAATCTGAATTGGATCTGTTTCTTTGACTGGATGTGCAAAATTGAGGAAGTGGTCTAGAAGAGGTCTAGAAGAGATCTAACACTTTTGTAGAAAAACACTGAGGGCAAAGACATAGTAACCTTAAAAACTGTGTGCGTGTGTGGGAAAGAATATTCTCTCTCAAGCTACCAAATCTATCTATAGCAGTAAGAGCAAGCATTTGGGTTCTTCTGTTTCTAGGAAGAAATCACAGTGCCAGGTTGAACATAAGTAAACTGCTTGCCTCCCACAATTCAACTTTTTAGCAGGTAAAGATTAATAAATGCAGTAGTGCTCTACCATCCCAGGCCTACCTGCAGTTTGAGCCATATAGCCTTCTAGCCTTATCTGCAATTTCCACTTAAAGTTGAAGAGATACTCTCTACAATATTCCTGTTACTTTATTATTAATGAAAGATGTAGTTGTTTTCTTGCAGTTAAATGTTAGTGATTAATTAGTTAGTGTAACTACTATAGGAGGGGATGATAAAATAAGTACTACATGTACTACATTTAGGTATTGATAGTCTGTCATCCAACATAAGGCACCAAGCCAGATACCAGGATATTGTTGATTTCTAGTCCTGCCTTAGACATGATGCTAGCTGAATGATTTTGGGCCAGTCACTCACTCTCAGCAAATGCTGCCAAGAAAACTACATGGTTTTGTCCAGGCAGACTCCCGAAATCAAGCATATATACGTGCATATGTCCACATGTCCACATGTGCGTGCACACACACACACACCTAATTATCATACAAACTATTTGACACTGAGAATTAACTAAACTTGTTCTTTATTATGTTGTTACGTTGCTGACCTTTGTTATGACACAAATGGTATAAGACAAAACATTATTGATGCATTTGTCCATCAGCTTTGTAAGATGAATCTCCTTCATTTTACAGTCTAGTGGAAAATACTTAAGAATACTTGCTTAAACTCTTGTTTTAGTTCAATTTGGATTACTTTCTTTTCTCCTTTACTTCCCAGCTCAGTAAAATCTCAGGATAACTTTATTATAGTTAGTTGTCATCTTACAACCACAATTGAGCCTAGAATTTTGGTTGTAAGTCATGATCATTAAATGAGACACCCATGCTGCCTTACTCAATTATCACAATCATGGCAGTTGTTAAACAACTGTACATTGGAGGTGGGAAAGAAGTCTTGAAAACCCTAGTGCCCACTGGCATGCAGAAATTGGACATGGACAGAAGCCTTTGGCCAGCTAGGCCCAGCACTGCCTTCTCCCTTCCCATCCACCCATTCTTGTTCCTAGACAGCCTTAAAAAAGATTGCCTCTCTAGCCTTAAGAAAATTGCATTTGCTAGCTCTCTAACTCATCAGGTGGGTGTTTTTGTGAGCAGCTGCAAGGGAAGGAAAAGTTTTGTGGACCTTGGATGTGTTGGGACAAAGAAGGTGGATGGGCGGCCAGGCTTCTTGGGAGTGGTGAGGAGAAGGCAGGAGAGCCTAGCCAGCTGAGGACCTTTGGGAGGGGGAGGGAGGCAGAAGGAGTTCACGCACTTGGCCTAGCTGGTTGAGGCATTCCAGGAGTGAGGGGGGGGGCAGAACAGGGAGTAAGAGGAGATAGCAGCCTGTGCACTACTGGGCATAGCCAGCAACGTGTCCTGGTGTGTGGAAGGTTTCCATGTGCCAGAGCCTAGTTGTTGAAGGCCTCATGGTCCACAGAGGGAGAGTTGCAGCACTCCTGCAGTCATAAGGATGACTCTTACAAGCACCTAAATTTTGATCACATGACCATAGGGGCACTGTCACGATCAGAACTTCGGGCAGAGGTCATCACTCTGTTTCTTCAATACCATTGTAATTTTGAACAGTCCTCAAACAAACAGTTGTAACTATATATATATATATATATATATATATATATATATATATATATATATATATATATATATATATATATATATATATATATATATATATATATATATATATATATATATATATATATATATATATTGTTGTGAGCTTACCATTTCTTTGAATCAGATGTAACAGATACAGTATCTGTTGATGAATCAGATACAGTATCCAGAACAAATTTACATTACTTATACAATCTATAGTTTACTGTTTTCATCTTTTTCAGAATCACAGATAGTGTTGTGGAACCCTTAAAAATAGAACTTTTTGAGTTGGATCAATTGATCAAAGATGAAGAAGACAAGATTTATACTAAGAGAGCTAATGTTTTAAGAAACAATGAAAAAATTCAGAAGATGGTTCATATTATCAACTCAAGAAGGTGAATAGTGGAAGGCTGGAAACAATTACATTGTTTGCAAATAAAATTACAATACAATAGCGTATACAATTTCAATAATTTATTTGAACAATTGTGAATGGTTTTCTTGAAAAATACTGGTTGTAATTTTTAAAGTGCAAAATATTTACTGTATTTAATCTGTTCTGGTTGGTTCTTCTGCTACTTTAATAACAATACCCCTAATTTGTGGCTTTCTGTTCTGTAAGGCATTATTTTTCTTTATACAGAGTATGTAATTTGAGAGGGTTGCAGTTGTGATTATCTTAGAATACTTGGATAAATGCCATAGGAAAATTTGTATTGGAATTCTTGCAGATTCGGGAAAAACAGTGTATACCTTTGTGGTATTGTAAGGAGCAAAAAGTAAGAAGTTGACCCCATAAGAAAATTTGTAATGAAATTCTTACAGCTCAAGATAAAAATGCAGTTTACCTTTGTTTATTTAAGACATCTTGTAACAGAGAAAATAAGATACTGATCTGAACATATTGGTTACATTTATAAGGTAATATACATTTGCAATATACATTTACACCCTACTTCTCTCTCTTTCACTCTCTCTTTCTCTCGCTCTCTCTCCTTCTCTCATATTCTCAGATTAAGTCATTCCGAAAGAATTAGAATATGAAAACTGCATACATTTATTCTTGTGATTGTGGATTTTGCTGTTCCTATATAGTTTTAAAATGTCTTTGCTGTATTTATTTTATGAGATTCATAAATAATGGAAAACTTGCTGGCCAACCAAAGTATATGGATTCTAGGACACTGACTTCATCTAATGCCATCTTAGATTTGGGGAGGAATGTATGTGCACAAATCTTTAAAAAAAAAACCCAGCACCTCAATTTAGCATGATAATGCTTGTTCTGAGAATACTTTTTCTAAGATCCTCAACCTTGTGAAGTCCTGTAAGTTTATAATTACCATTTAAAAATAGCACAACTCAAACCCTTTTCATAACTCAGTTTCACACTTGAAAGATACCTGAGACTAACTATCTTGAAGAGAGTTTGACATCTGTCTTCTGTCTGTCTGATGAATTGATGAATATAAATATAAACTGAATGTTTTTTGTTTTTTGAAACTATACCATTTGTTAATGAATTGATTTAAGAAAATTCATTTTTCCATTTGGAAATATATCATTTCTTTACTAGTGAAGTTATATTTCTCATGGGTTAAGTATATTTTACTAGATGTGGAGCAGAAAGGTAATTTAATATGTGCATATTGAAGGGGAGGGGTTGATTAATAAATATAAAAGACAGTCTTAATAGTTTGGGAAAGTATGCTTGTTGCTATATTTAAATTTCTACCATACATTGTACTACATTTTATCCATATGATTCTCTAAATTTTGATTGGAAATGAGTTTTAAATAACTGAAATAATCATTATTGCAAAAGCAGTAAGCACTTTCTTGATTTAAACACTTGTTTTTTTGAGTGTAATGTTGTCTATTATTTTATGTTAGATTAATTAAATTGTCCTTAATTAAGATGCATTCCAAATTTCCAATTATTTCCAACCATTTGTTTGAACATATATCTTAAGTTAAATATTATCAAAGTAGAATACATGTTCACTTTCCTTAAACTATAAATCTGTAGTTTTAGAAAAGGGATAGTAAAAAAAATATGGATCAAATATATTATCATAGATGTTTTTATGCTAAAGTTGCCATTCTTTATAAACTACATATTATTATAATACATTTAAAGCTTAATATAATATCTGAAATTTCCTTTTATTTTCTATGTAGATCTCTGTAGGATTATATATCACATTGTTACAAGAGTCCAATTTTATCTGTCAAAAATGTACAGCATAAAATAACATTTGTATTTTATTTTTTTCTATAAATTTAATAAATTGTCTATTTTTGTATGAACATTGTTTGCATAGTTATTTGGGGGGAATATTTTATATAAACAACTAATATTAAAACTTATTGCATCTTTGCATCTATTGTGAATCCTTCCATTATTGCATAAGTGCATAAAGTAGCATCAAAGTTCCAATTTTTTCCCCCAGGTCTTTTTCCATTAAACCCAAAAGAAAAGTTTCTGGTTTTATCTTTATATTCACTTTAAGGATTAAGGCTGACCACGTTCCAGCCCCAGTGGCCTTCATGAAGTAGATCAGCGCTGTGCCCGCCACCAGCGCCTCCATATCCCACTCGCCAGCCTTGCTGCGCAGCCTCCGACCACTTCCTTTCAACAGGATCACCCCAGTCCCGTGTGGGAAAGCCACAGCCACCTGGCAGTACTGCCAACCTCTCCCCCTCTCCTTGTCCCTTCTCTGGTGCGGAGGGAAGGAGGAAGGAAGGAGGTGGGATTGAGAAGCAGGAAGAAAAAGTTAACCGCTCACTTGGAAGAAGCGTTTACTGAAAAGTTTGCCTGCACATACAAATGTAAATGATATGCCTTTCAAACAGGAGGGTAAACAAATGCTTGTCGTTAGAATCATTTCCGTGCATTTGTATTAGGCTGCTCTCTAAAAGACGTTTCAGACAAGTATATCATCAAGATATTCAAAACCATGTAGCACAAACCATCAATAGCACAGATTCAATATCTCACAGCTGTGTGTGTCAGAATATGCAGGCCGATTAACCAGCTGATAGCACAGCAAGGAGGGAGGAGTGGGTAACGGGGAAGAGGGGCTTGTCTTTAACCTAATGAAAAATGCAATGGGAAGGAAGGAAGGAGATGGAAATGAGGGAGGCGAAGGAAGGAAGGAGATGGGAATGAGGGGGGGGTCTGAGGGAAGTCCTGCCTTAGAACTTAGCCCTGCTGCCTTTTGCCATCCCCTTGCCCCCTTCTAGCTCTCCTGGTGGTCTCCCATCCACTGAGAATGCTTTGGTTACAAAGCTAGATCTCCTCACATGGAGAGGGAGTGGACCTCCCTCTGACCCATACACTTTGCTCTTCTGCACCACCATGAGCAACCTGACCAAAGAGAGCAAGCACAGAAGCAGCAGCCACAAAGAGGACGGACGCCCCCTTGGGGAAGCGGGGCTGGATTGTAGAGTCCTGGTGCCCTGAGAGCTCAAGGACCAGGCTGGGCACGTGCCCTCTGGGGATCTTCCACGTGGCCTGAGAGGATGGTGAGGCTCCTCTGGTGGACTAGGCCAGGAGTCTGCAACCTTAAACAGTCAAAGAGCCATTTGGACCTGTTTCACACAGAAAAGAAAACACCGGGAGCTGGGTGGGCGTGACCAACTCGATGTCACTCACTCCCGCCCAGTCACATGATACCCCCCCAGCCATGCCTACCCAGGTTTTGTGGCTCCCAGTATTTTCTCTGGGAAACATCTCTCTCCTCTCCTCTCTCCTCTCTTTCTCTCTCATCTCTCTCCTTCTCATCTCTCTCCCATCGCTCTCTCCCTCTTATTTCTCCCTCTGTCTCTCTCATCTCTCTTTTTCTCTCTCTCATCGCTCTCTCTCATATCTCTCTCTCCCATTTCTCTTTCCCTCATATCTCTCTTTCTCTCTCTCATTTGTCTCTCTCTCTCCCTCTCTCTATCTCTCCTCTCTCTCCCTCTCCCTCTCTCTCTCTCGTGTGTGTGTGTGTTCCCTCTTCTTCCGGCTCTTGTTGGTGCTGCACACAACTTGGTCACTTGGGGAGATGCGCAACTTTCCGCCCCAAGACACTGGCCCGGGCTGGCTGCTGCCGATGCTCTGCATTGTAATGAGCTCCAGGAGAAGGAGGGAATGCCATCTCTCCCATTGTGAAATGCACTAAATTTAAGTGTGCTGTGCAAGGCACTGCAAGAGCAGCAAGCAGGCCATGGAGGTGGCAAGAGCACTGGCATCAGCCGCAGCCAGGCCAGAGCCAGTGTCTCGGGGCAAAGAGAAAGTCGCACTTCTCCCCAAGCGACCAAGGTGCGCGCAGCACCAACAAGGGCCGGAAGAAGAGGCAAGTACAGGGCCGTTCTGGAATATGGAGCGAGTCTCCATCCCCTGCCATCGCCCTTACCTTCTCAGGCGAGGAGTGATTGGGACGGGAGGGCAAGGGACGGGGACAGCCAGTGGTGGTATCTGGTTCAGCAGGGAGCCACATGTGGCTCCAGAGCTGCGGGTTGCTGACACCCAGACTAGGCTTTGGCGCTCACCCTGGTTTTGCCTTCCTCCACTGAAGACCTCCAGATCCCCCCTTCCAGCCTTGTCTGGCCCCCACAGGAGGTGGAGGATGCTGCTGCTGCATGTGGAAGCATGGAGGAGAAAGTTTGCAGGAAGAAGTTTCCTCTGAGTCCAACTTCTGCCTTGACAGAGAAGAGGAGGGGGTGGCAGGAGAGCTGCATGATGGAAGGCTGCCCCAATGAGCAAGCATCCTTACCACATATGATTGGAAATGTGGATTCTCTTTCGAGAACGGCCAGCCTCCCTCATGCATCCTACCACATACCTCCCTAAGACCGGTTAGGTCCCACAGAGAGGGCCTCCTCCGGGTCCCATCGGCCAAACAATGTCGGTTGGCGGGGCCTCGGGGGAGGGCCTTCTCTGTGGGAGCCCCGTCCCTCTGGAATCAACTTCCACCAGAGATCCGGACCATCCCCACCCTGCTGGCCTTCCGTAAAGCCTTAAAAACATGGCTCTTCCGGCAGATGGGGTGAATAGGAAAATCAGATTCCCCCCGAATGTTGTGTTTATAATGTTTCTTTTTACTTATATTTTTTTAATTTAAATTATGATCATTGTTTTTAAATGTACGCTTCTTATTCATGTTGTACGCCGCCCTGAGTCCCACGGGATTGGGCGGCCTATAAGAGCATCTAAATAAATAAAATAAATAAATAAATTTATTTACATGAAACCGCTGGGTGAGATCATTCGCAGACATGGGGTGTGTTTCCATCAGTAAGCTGATGACACCCAGCTGTACATCACCACCCCGTCTGACTTCAGTGAGGCAGTTGATGTAATGTGCCAGTGCCTGAACGACGTTAAGATCTGGATGGGGAGGAACAGACTCAGACTTAATCCCGACAAGACTGAGTGGCTGTGGATATTGTCCCCTAAGGACCATGACAACTGTCCCTCCTTGGTCTTTGAGGGAGCGAAACTGACTCCCTCGGACCAGGCCCGCAACTTGGGGGTCCTCCTAGATCCACAGCTAAAATTGGATCATCATCTTTCTGCTGTGGCTAGGGGGGCCTTTGCACAGGTTCGCCTGGTGCACCAGTTGCGGCCATACTTGGAGAAGGGGGCTCTACTCACGGTCACTCATGCCCTTGTCACCTCTCGTTTGGACTACTGCAATGCACTCTACATGGGGCTACCCTTGAAGAGTATCCGGAGACTTCAGTTGGTGCAAAATGCGGCTGCGCGTGCTGTGGTGGATGTGCCAAGGTACACCAACGTGACACCGATACTCCGCCAGCTGCACTGGTTGCCCATCAGTCTCCGGGTCCAATTCAAGGTGTTGATCACCATCTTTAAAGCCCTTCATGGCTTAGGACCAGGCTATCTTCGGGACCGCATTCTGCCTCATACTTCCCTCCGACCGGTTAGGGCCCACAGAGTTGGCCTCCTCCAGGTCCCGTCGGCCAAGCAATGCCGGCTGGCGGGCCCTAGGGGGAGAGCCTTCTCTGTGGCGGGCCCCCGCTCTGGAACCAACTTCCCCCAGAGACCCAAACTATCCCCACCCTGCTGGCCTTCCGAAAAGCCGTTAAGACATGGCTTTTCCTGCAGGCTGGGGGTAGAGCTTAATCCATCCGAGCTCACCCCCGAGTATGGTTGTTGAATGGTTGCTGATGTCTTTTTTATACGGTGTTTTTAAATTTTATATTGCTTTTAAATAATATTTATTATTGGTTTATTCTTGTATTTTTCTCTGTTGTACGCCGCCCTGAGTCCTTCGGGAGTTGGGCGGCATATAAGAATACCAAATAAGAATACCAAATAAATAAATAAATAAATAAATGCAGGACCAAATAGCACTGCTCCCCTGCCTCCTTGTCTTGCTCTCAGAGTTCTGTCAAGACAGAAGTTGGACTCTGAGGAAACATCTTCCAAACTTTCTCCTCCATGCTTCCACATGCAGCAGGAACAGCTTCTATCTTCTGCTTTGCTGGGAGGGGGAACTGGACAGGGAAATGCCAACGATGTCTGCGATTGGGAGAACAATGTCTCCTTTGGCACGCACGCACATATTCCATTCCAAGTTTGGAGACTTTTATCCACATCTGAGCTTGCCAATCATTCCTGGGTTTGGGGAGAAGGCCCTCTCCTTCCTCTGTGGATAAAAGTCCACACATTTGGAATGCGGTGTGTGTGCATGCATGTGCTTGGCTGCCAGCAGTTTGGGCAGGTGAGCTTGTGGGGCACCAAATTGTCCCCACATAGAGTTAGCCAATGCGACTTGTTCTGTCCCGACCCAGCCATCCCAGTCAGCCATGCCCAGTGAGCGATGTAGAGCCAGCCACACCCAGCCAGCCACGCCCACCTAGTTGCAGCGACCCAGCTACTGGCCATTTGAGGGCAACCATAATGCTGATGTGGCCCTCAATAAAATTGAGTTTGACACACCTGTCCTGGACTAACTCCTCAGAGAAAGACCGACCCGGAAAATTATTGCTTTTCCTGCTTCTCTGAGCCAGGGAGATCATGATTATGTCTGTTTTTAACATTTTATGTCTCAAAAATGAGTTGCCGAATTGAAGTTCAGCATTCTCTATTATCGGCCTCCTAGCAAGTAGGTTATGTCTTTGACTAACTCGGGTGTCGCCAACCCGCGGCTCTGGAGCTGCATGCTTTGGGCCCTCTGCTGTGACTTCCTGTCGGGTGATCCCACCACTGGCTGGTCCCGCCCTCCCCTCCCAATCACTCCTTGCCTGGCCTCAGAAGGTAAGGGCAATGGCGGGGGATGGAGAAGCGGCCGGGGCTGATTCTTTGTCGCCTCATCTCTTGCTGGAGCTTCTTCCGGCCCTTGATGCTTGGCGTGCCTTGGTCGCTTGGGGAGACGTGCAACCTGCTCTCCACACCGAGACACTGGCCAGAACCGGCCTCGCTAACATAAGGGCTGGCAGGGCGGGAATGGGATCCGGGAGGAGGGGACAACAGAAAGGGGGACAGCCCACAGCACCCAGCCGCAGCTTTAAAATTTGCACAGAGGACTTTTGCCTCACGGAGGACTTTTTCAATGAATGCCAGAGGCAGCACCCCTCCACTGGTCAATGGGAAAAGGGGACTCACCCAACCGAACGTCGCACACCGACCTTGGGGATCAGCCTCGGAGAAAGCCGAAGCGCCCCCGCCAAAGATACTTGCCCATCAGCCAGTCTCCCCCTCTCTCTGTATCTATGTGTATGTATGTCTCTCGCTCTCTTTCTATGTCTCTCTCTGTGTGTATGTATCTCTGTATTTTTCTCGCTCCCTCTCCCTCTCTTGCTCTCTCTGTCTCTGTGTCTCTTCTGTCTCTCTCAGAAGGGCGAGGCTGGGGTAAGCTGGGGAGCTCTCCTTGGGGCTCTTTGCTATACTTTTCTTTCTTCTTAGCAACTTTTTGCAAATGAAGGCTAGCTGAGGAATGAGCACAAGCTGTGGCACGGGCTTCGCTTCGGGTGGCCCTCCCCCTCCTCCCCCTCCTTCTATTCTCACAACCCTCTGGCCATCTGTGGTGGGGCCTGGATAGTGCGCACTAGCAGGGAGACCCTCTTCAAGCGAGCGGCCGGCCGGCCCACACAGAACTTTGCTGCGCTTTGGCCGAGCCTTTTCTGTCTGAATGGCACTTCTACCAGGATATGCCTTGGGGTACATTGGAATATCTTTTTGTCTGAATGGCAGTTCAGCCTAGATATTCATTGGGCTAACTCTTCAGGGAAACATCGGCTCTCAAAAGATGTGGTTTTTCTAATTCTCCTGGGCTAGGAGAACATGAATAAGTCTATTTTCCAAATTGCAGCTTTGTGTCAAAATTGAATTAAATTTTGAGACAAAACTCCGATTTGGAAAATAGACTTATTCATGTTCTCCTAAGCCAGGACAAGCATATTTTCAAGATCCAATGCTTCCCTCAGGAAGTACACCAACACATATCCAGGCAAAACTGTCATTCAGACAGAATAGTTCAATTTTAAGACAAAGCTCCAGTTTGGAAAATAGACTTATTCATGTTCAGCTAAGCCAGGAGAAGCATAAGAATGACTTCTTTGATGATCTGAAGAAAAGAAGGGGTTTTCCCCAGAGTCTGGAAAGTCAAAAAACCACCCCATTTTCAGATCCGAGCTTTCCCTGAAGAGTTAGCCCAAGGTGTATCTCAGAATTGGCGATAGGACTCAATTCAGCCAAAAAACTTCACTTTTGACACAGAGCTCAGAAACAGACAAGAAACACATATTCATATGCATGTATATGTATATGTATATACTTGGTTGTCTGGGTTGGCCCCAGATGAGGACTGGGGCCGCTGTTTCCCCTGGTGAGGGGGGGAATGACGGAGTGGACTTCTTGCTCCCTTTGGCTGTCAAATTGTGGTTTTCTCAACAAGGCATCAGCCAATAAATTCTTCCCAGCTGGGATGTGCTTTGAATCTCCTGAAGTATTGCGCTCAGCAATACTTGTTTTGGTGAGAGTTTCCTGGGGGTTTTCAATGCTTCAAGGTTCTTATGATCTTTCCATATCTTGAATGGTACCTTGCCCCCCTCTAGGAATTTCCTCCAAGTGAGCAGCGCCCAACGAACTGCATAGGCTTCTTTCTCCCAAATGGCCCATCTCCTCTCGGTGGCTGTGAGCTTCCTCGAGACGTAAGCACACGGCAGGAGTTGGCCCCTTTCATCTTTCTGCAAAAGCACCATTGCCACCGCTACATTGCTGCCATCCGACTGAATTATGAACTGCCGTTCTGGGTCGGGGTGTTGCAGGATCGGTTCTTGGGCAAAGAGTTGCTTTCGAAAGCTTTTTGGCATTCCATTGTCCACCCAATCGGCTGATTAGGCTTTGGCTTGGTGTGTGATGGGCCTGTCTTTAGCAGTTCGGTCAGTGGCAGTGCCACTTCAGTAAACGCGGGGATGAACTGCCGATAGAAGTTCGTGAAGCCCAAGAAGCTTTGAAGTTGCTTGCGAGTGCGTGGGCTACAGGCCTAGCACTGCTTTCACTTTTCCTGGACCCATCTCTATCCCCTCGCTGGAGATGCGAATGAAATTCGCATTTTGCGTACAGCTTGGCAGCCAGAAGTTTTTCTAAGACTTGTTGCACTACCTTCACATGTTTCTCTAGTGTCTAAAGATGAGAATGTCATTCAAATAAACGAGCACCCCCTTGAATAGGTGAGGGTGGAGCACCTCTTTGATGAATTGTATGAAGACTGCTGGGGGGGCTTGCAGTCCAAAGGGCATCACCCTGAATTGGAAACTTTACAATGGGCAGTTAAAGGTGGTCTTCCATTCATCCCCCCCCAATGCATATGCGATAGTATGCTTCCCTCAAATCCAGCTTGGTGAATATTGGACAAGTGGTTCAGCAAGTCATTCATGAGAGGGAGGGGGTATGTGTTTTGCATGAACACGGCATTGTAAGTCAACGCACAATCTGACCCCCCATCCTTCTCTTTAAAAAGCACCCTTGATTTGGCCGGCTGGATGAACCCTCGTTCTAAATTGGCATTGATTCTTTTGGGGTCATCGAGTACATCTTTGGCTTTGGGAGAGTAGCCCCCGGCTCAAACTCTCTTCCAGTCGGCTGGAAAGGGGGGAGACAGTTGCAATCTTCCTCGCTAAACCCCCTTTCCAGGTCTCGGTATAATACCGGCACCTGCTGGGAGCCTGGGGGTTTGGCTTTGAGTGCCAGGGCTGCCGACTGGGGATGGTCTGACCCTAGGGGCTTTGGCTCCTTCGGGCTGCTCTACTTCTCTTTGGGGGGTAAAGGCCCGATGCTCATGGTTAGCTTTTGGTAGCCGTCCCCCCATTTAATGGTGGGGGTCCACTTGTCTAGCCACGCAAGCCCCAAATTCATTGCCTCTGACATCTTGGGGGCAACTATGAACAGGAGGAGCTCTTGGTGGCCAAGAGCTCATCCTGTTCATATCCTGGTGGCAAGTCCACCAATTCGGTGAGCAGTGTGGCGGGGGGGGGCCCAATCAGCGATCCATCCACTTGTTGGAAGTGGATGGACAAGAAACACATATTCATGTTCCCTAGGGTCTGGAAAGACAAAAACTGACTCCATTTTGAGATCCGAGCTTTCCCTAAGGAGTTAGCACAAGGCTTATCTCAGAATTTTCATTAGGACTCAATTCAGCAAGAAAACTTAACTTTTGACACAGAGCTCAGAAATGGACAAGAAACACATATTCATGTACCCTAGGGTCTGGAAAGCCAAACACTGACTCAATTTTTAGATCTGAGCTTCCCCTGAGGAGTTAGCCCAAGCCGTATCATAGAATTTACCTTAGGATTCAATTCAGCCAGAAAACTTAACTATTGACACAGAGCTCACAAATGAAAAACAAACACCTATTCCTGTTACCTAGGGTCTGGAAAGCCAAAATCTCACACCATTTTCAGATCCGAGCTTTCCATGAGGAGTTAGACCAAGGCATATCTCAGAATTTGCCTTAGGAATCAATACAGCCAGAAAACCTCACTTTCGACACAGAGCTCAGAAATGAAAAAGAAACACATATTAATATTCCCTAGTGTCTGGAAAGCCAAAATCTCACATCATTTTCAGATCCAAGCTTTCCCTGAAGAGTTAGTCCAAGGTATATCACAGAATTTGTATTAGGACTCAATTCAGCCAGAAAACTTCACTTTTAACACAGACCTCAGAAATGAAAAAGAAAGAGATATTCCTGTTCCCCATGGTCTGGAAAGCCGAATTCTCGCTCCATTTTCAGATCCGAACTTTCCCTGAGGAGTTAGCCCAAGGCATATCACAGAATTTGCCTTAGGACTCAATTCAGCCAGAAAACTTCACCTTTGACACAGAGCTCAGAAATGAAAAAGAAACACATATTCCTCTTCCCTGTGGTCTGGAAAGCCAAAATCTCACACCATTTTCAGATCTGAGCATTGTGGCTTGCCCGTGTCCCGCCCAGCTGGCCATGGATCCAGCGGACCAAGAGCCGACTGTGGCGCAGCACTATCACCCCGTGCACCTCACACCTGAATCTGATAGTGAGGAGGACTCAGTGCTAGAGGAGGAAAACCAGCCAGGGCCTTCTACACCTTCTCAGCTGGTGCTGAGTGATTAATCAGAAGAGGAAGAGCCTCTGCTGGATGCTAGGGCATGCAGGGCAGCTCGTATGTACAGCTGAGGGCAAATTGGCCACACCCTCAGGCTACTTCAAGGTTGACTCAGCCTTCCATCCTTCCGAGGTGGGTAAAATGAGGACCCAGATTGTTGGGGGCAATATGCTGAACTCTGTAAACCGCTTAGAGAGGGCTGGAAAGCACTATGAAGCGGTATATAAGTCTAAGTGCTATTGCTATTGCTATTGCTATTATTTAAGGCTTGAGCACGCAGTAGTCGTTGCTGAAAGCAACGACTGTGATTTATTGCACTCAAGATTTCTCTGCATTGGTGTTCCTCCTCTGAGTCTTGTATTTTGGACTATCGGCTCCTTTGATATTTGGTTCCAGGATTCCAGCCAACTTTAGTGAGTAAGAGATAAGGACGGATTAATTGCCTGTTTGTTTTGGACTTTGAACTCTGGCCAAAAGCTCACAAAGAGATTTTATCCATCAAGAACTCTCCTGTTTTTCCCTGGACTTTAAACCAGATTTTTACTAAGCATCTTTATTAGTAAAGACCCCTTATTATTTAGCAAACAATTGTATATGTGTCCTTTCTGAAGGGTTCCCGTGCTGGATCAACACACGAGCTTTCCCTGAGGAGTTAGCCCAAGGCATATCTCAGAATTTGCCTTAGGACTCAATTCAGCCAGAAAATGTCACTTTTGACACAGACCTCAGAAATGAAAAAGAAACACATATTCCTGTTCCCCATGGCCTGGAAAGCTGAATTCTCGCTTCATTTTCATATCCAAGCTTTCCCTGAACAGTTAACACAAGGTATATCACAGAATTTGCCTTAGGACTCAAAATAACCAAAAAACTTCACTTTGGACACAGACCTCAGAAATGAAAAAGAAACACGTATTCCTGTTCCCCATAGTCTAGAAAGCTGGATTCTCGCTTGATTTTCATCTCCGAGCTTTCCCTGAAGAGATAGCCCAAGGCATATCACAAAATTTCCCTAAGGACTCAATTCAGCCAAAAAATCACTTCACAAAAACCTCCGAAATGAAAAAGAAACACATATTCCTGTTCCCCCCAGTCTGGAAAGCCAAATTCTCGCTTGATTTTCAAATCCGAGCTTTCCCTGAAGAAATAGGCCAAGGTATAACAGAGCATTCGCCTTAGGACTCAATTCAGCCAAAAAATCACTTCACAAAAACCTCAGAAATGAAAAGGAAACACATATTCCTGTTCCCCATGGTCTGGAAAGCCAAATTCTCGCTTGATTTTCATTCGCCTTAGGACTCAATTCAGCCACAAACATCACTTTTCACAAGGTCTAACAGACAATTTGCCTTAGGACTCAATTCAGCCAAAAAACATCACTTTTGACAAAGACCTCAGAAATGAAAAAGAAACACATATTCCTGTTCCCCATGGTCTGGAAAGCCAAATTCTCGCTTCATTTTCAATTTTTTAATTTTTTAAAATAGTTTTTATTAGGTTATTTACATTTAAAAAACAGAAACATACAAAAGAAAAACATTTACGACATTGACAAGTACAATATAAACATATACAAAACATAAAAAGCGCATACAGCTATAAAGCTGTCTATTTCTATCGTTTGTTCTACGGCAAATATATATTTAACATTTAATTTAACATGGTTTTCGAATTTTGTCTCATATTTTGCATTGTATTTTATAAATCAAACGTAGTGGTAGTAAAGTTTAACCATAATATTTATAATGATATAACAATAGTAATATTTGTAGTAGTATAGATAATAATAGTAATAATAGTACAGAAAAAAATAAGGCATTGTTGGTTTAGTAATATCTTAGTATACATATATAATAATACAATATAACTGTTTTCTCTATAAATTCTCTAGTTCAATTTCTATATGCCTTATTTGGCTTATATTTCTATTTATTACATTGATGTTATTTGTTTTCGTTTTTCGTACCAATTGTAAAATAAATTCCAGATTTCATAGTAGTCGGAGTCTTCCTTTCCTTTCAGTTCCATGGTTAGTTTATCTGCTTCGGCACAGTCCAGGATTTTACTAATTACACTGCTTTCCTCGGGAATATCGTTTAATTTCCAATTTTGTGCTATCGTTATTCTCGCCGCTGTTAGTATATGTAGAATAATATAATAGTATTTCTTTTGCATTTTTTGATTTATGTTTCCCAATAGGAAAATTTCCGGTGTGATATCTATATCTTGTTGTGTGATTTCTTTTAACCAGTTTTTGATTGTATTCCAGAAGGCTTTTATTTTTGGACAGGTCCACCACATATGATAGTAAGATCCAATTTTGTGTTGGCATCTCCAACAATTTGGTGATAAGTTTTTATACATTTTTGCCAATCTCGCTGGAGGGAGGTGCCATCTATAGAATACTTTATAATAATTTTCTTTATATGAAACTGATTTTGTCATTTTGTAGTTTTGGTTCCAAATTTTTTCCCATTCATTAATTTGCATCTCATGTCCGAAATTTTTCGTCCAGCTTATCATATTTCCTTTTATTATGTCTTTTTGTGTTTTGTTTTTTAGGAGAAATTTGTATATTTTAGTTATTGCTTTTGGTTCTTGATCTAGTAAAATTTTATCTAATTCTGATTTGAGTTTTTGTATTCCATATTTTCTCTTGTCGTTTTCTAATCTGTTCCTAATTTGGAAATATGGCCACCAATCAATCTTGATTCCTTCTTGTTCCAGTTTTGCTATAGATTTTATGGCACCTCCTTCTTCCAGTATTTCTTCATATGTGACCATTTTTTCCAGATTCGTTGTGTTTGGGTGTGTAATGGCTTCCATACCAGAGAACCAGGGTGGTATTTTAGTGTAGTATTGTTTTTTGATCTTAAGCCAAGTTCCTAAGAGAGAGTCTCTAATTTTATGTCTTTTGAAGTATGAGTGTGTTTTATGTTTATCATCCCAGAGGAATCCATGCCACCCTAAATGTAAGTCATAACCTTCTAGTACCAGTAAACGTCTATTTTTAATTTGAATCCAATCCTTTATCCATGTTAAGGCGGATGCTTGATAATATAATTCAAAGTCCGGTAGTCCGAATCCTCCCTGATTCCTATTTTGTTGTAAATATTTTAATTTAATTCTTGGTTTTTTTCCGGCCCATATAAATTTGGTTAGTATTTTATTTAGTTGTTCAAAATATTTTTTCTCTAATTTGATTGGAATGGTTTGGAATAGGTACAAAATTTGAGGTAATATTGACATTTTAATCGCTGCGATTCTACCAATTAGAGAGATTTGTAATTTATTCCATTTATCTAATTTTTTTTCAATTTGTTTTAAAATTTCCATATAATTTGCTTCTTTTATTGTGGTGCATTTTGCTGACAGATTGATTCCTAGATATTTTATTTTCTTAACAATTTGTAGTTCTAATTTCTTTTCTAGTTCCTTATTTTGTATGTCTGTCAGGTTTTTGATTATTATTTTAGTTTTTTGTTTATTGATTTTCAGACCTGCTACTTTCCCGAATTCATTTATTTCTTTTAGTAAAATTGGTCCTGTCTCTAATGGTTCTTCTATGTTGAAAACCAAGTCGTCAGCGAATGCTTGTAATTTATATTCCTGCTCTTTTATCTTTTTTTTTTTTTTTTTTTTTCCAAAAAGTTTTATTAGTACAAAATTACATAGATAATAGCTAAACATTAAATAGAAAGTACAAACATTTTTTTTAATTTTTCTCCCCCCTAACCCACCCCTTTCCCTCCCCCCTCCCCCCCGGACTTCCCAGAGAGAGTACAGGGCATAATATCAATAAAATAAATTTAAATTAAATTAAAAATTTTTGACTTCCACCTTATTTTTTTAAAACTTCAACTCCAAATTGTACACTAATAAAAATTCCTTCCTCCTCCTTTCAATCATCTACCCTTCACAACATTTCTTCACTGTTAACTAAGAATTAAATGATTATTACATAAATGATGACTAAGTATTAAATACAAAAACCTTAAACTTCATCATAAAATCAATCAGTATATAAATAACTTACTATTACTATATATCAGATTATAAGCACTAATTCCAAACTTTAAATAACCTTCCTCCCAAAAAAAAAAAATGTTAAATCTAATTGTAATATTTTATAACTGGATAGATAACAATTCCAAATCTTTCTCACAATTAAATAAAACTTAAATTGATATTACACAAAAAATAACTAAATAATAATACAAAAACCTTAAACTTCATCATAAATTCTACCACTCTATTAGTAACAAAATGTTACTATGTATTAAATTATTAGGTTCAAAAAAGTTCTAAATCTTTAAAAAGAATTAATAATACTTTGAATAAGCCCCCCAAAAAAAACAAAAGAAAAAAAAAGAATGCAAGAAGTAAAGAAAAGAAAAAAAAATTAAGGAAAGAAGGGAAAAAGAAAAGTACAGTCATAATGGCAACCATCTGTCCAATAAACTTCAACACTGCATCTTGTTGTATCTTGATGATGGTTGCATCTTTTTGTAACTTGATAATTTTGTAGTTGTCAACTCGCCTCCCATCTGACCCCGATCTTCCATCTCCTTTTCCAGACTGTAGACATCTGTCTGGCTCTGCCAATCATTTAAATTTTGTAAATCTGTTTCGATTTGAAGAGGAAGGGATGGCTTTCCCTCCTCCTCCTCTTTTGTTTTCATACATCTTTCCTCTGGAATCTTGGATATATCAGCCTTTAAGACGTTGACATAAAATTCAATAGCTTTCTTTGTTGTATTAAGCCGATATCTTTTTCCCAGAAATTTCACTGCAACTCCTGTTGGTGCTTCCCATTTGTAATGTAAATTTAACCTTTTAAATTCATCAATCAGAAAGGTATAATCTTTTCTGGCTTTGAGCATTTTAGAGGGAATTTCTTTCCATATCATCAGTTCCTGGCCATTCACCTGCAGGTTATTTTTAAACGTCGCCTGTATAATCCTATTCCGTAAGGCTCTTGTAGTAAAGTATATTACAATATCCCTTGGTAGGTGTTTTTGTTTTGCATACCAGGAGTTGATTCTATATATTTTATCAATTTGCCTGGCTAGTTCTTCTTTAGACAGTCCAGACACCTGCTCCAAAGCTTCCACCATCCTTCCTTTCAAATCTTCATATAATCCTTCTTTCAACCCCCTGACCCTTATGGCAAATTCCATGGATCTGAATTGCGTCATTAACACCTCTGTTTCAAAATTTGCAATGTCATTTTGTATTTTATCTATATATTCTACTGAAGTTGTCAAAACTTGTTTGTTTTCTTCAATGCGGTTTGCCAAAACTTCAATATTTGTTGCTAGACCTTTACATACCTCCAACACATCATTTCTAATTTGTTGGTCAATATTCTTTAAAGCAGCCTGCATTTTATTATCTATTTCACTAATTTTTTGGTTAAATTCAACAATAAGTTCATCTTTCATAATCTTTAAGGTACTTATTAAATTTTCAGGTGTTAAAGACTTTGGGGGTGTTAACTCAGTGGTAAGTTGCATTTTAGAAATATAACCAGATGAATAATCCATTCTTTTATTCAAAACAATCTTTCCAGATTTTGAAGCCATTTTAGTATTTCCAGTGGTGAACAAAGAAAAAGCCAAGCCTCTAGTTAAAGTTCTTTTAAATTTCTTTTAAAATTCTTTCAAATTCCAAAGCCAGATAGAATTTTATTTTTAAAAAATTGTCAGTTATTATTTAATCCAGAATCGGGAGACAGAGAGAGTAAAGCCAACTTTCAAAATCAAAAATTTCCATAAGAAAAAAAACTGCTAGGGAAACGAAAGTTACTTTCACTTCTCCTCCCACTTTCTCCGATCGCCATGTTGTAGCCTAATAACTGTTACTTAGTTTCTTCCGAAGTGAAAATCAGCAGTGGAGTTGAAAGAAAAAAAAAATCTGTACTTGCCCTTTAAAATCCTGTCTCTCTCTGTCTGCTTGTTTAAACAATTAAGTAGTTGTAATCCCATTCACGAAGCAGCGGGTGGTCACAGCATCTTGCTCCGCAAAAGCGGAGGTTTCCAAGTCCCCGGAGCAAGAGACAGGCTGGCTGGGGAGCCCTCACCTTTCGCGCCCCTGGCTGACACTTGGGGCACTAGGGGGGGCTCTACCCCACCTGTCCGGCTCTCATCTCTCCCCTTTGCCCGGGGCAGAGACTTTCAAGCCGCCAGACAGCTGTTCTGGCGGCTTTAACGGGGAAAAGGAAAGGCGCTCAACGAGGAGCGTCCGCGATGCAGCGATCCGGAACCGGAAGTCCCTGCTCTTTTATCTTAAGTCCTTTTATTTCTTTATTTTCTCTTACTTTTTGTAATAATGATTCCAATGATAGTATAAATAATAATGGGGAGAGGGGACAGCCTTGTCGAACTCCCTTTTCTATATTGAAATTTTTTGAAGTTTCTCCATTTATAAGAATTTTAGCAGTTTGTTTTGAATATATTGATTTGATTGTCCTTATGTAATTCTCTCCAAAATTCATTTTATTCAATTGATTTATTATAAAGTCCCAGTTTAGGTTATCAAATGCCTTTTGGGCATCTAAAAATATGAGTGCCATGGATTCCCCTGGGTGTGTCTCATAGTATTCTAAAATATTTGTAATTGTTCTTATATTGTTTTTAATATGTCTATTTGGTAGGAAGCCATTTTGATCTGAATGTATAATTTTGGTAAGTGTTTTTTTTAGTCTTTCCGCCATTATAGACGCAAAGATTTTGTAGTCTGAATTTAAGAGCGAGATTGGCCTGTAACTCTGGATCTTATGTTTCATATTGATGTCTTTTGGAATGATTGTTATTAGTGCCTCTGTCCATGAATCTGGGATTGCTCCTTTTGTTAGTACTTCATTGTATGTAATTAGTTGTATATTTTTTAAAATCATTTGTAATTCTTTGTAGTACTCTGCTGGAATACCATCCGGTCCTGGGGTTTTATTGTTTTTCTGATTTCTAATAGCTTTTTCTAATTCAATCAATGTTATTTCTTCATCCATCTTATCTTTAATATCGTCTGGTAGTTGCACTATATTAGAATTTTTTAAATACTCTTGTATGCTCTGGAGTTGTATAGTATCCTTACTGTATAGCTCTCTATAATATTCTCGTGCTATGTCTTTTTTCCCCTCTATTTCAAACTGCATTTTCCCTAGCGAATCTTCTAATTGTTGTATTGTTTTTTTTTCCTTTTCTTTTCTTAATCTGTAGGCCAACCATCTGCCTGGTTTGTTAGCATGTTCAAAATAATTCTGTTTGGATGTCTTAATTTTTAATGCGATTTCTTCTTGTAGTATTAGATTTATTTTGTGTTTAGTTAATTCTTTTTCTTCTTTTATTTCTTTATTTTGTGGCATCTCTTGTAATTTATGTTCCAATTCCCCTATCTTGTTTTGTAAGTCCTTAATTTGCTTATTTTTATCTTTATTTCTTTTAATAGAGTATGCAATAGTTAATCCTCTTATATATGCTTTCATAGTGTCCCAAATATTTTGTATAGATGTGTCCTCGTTCCAATTCTCCTGTAGAAAGAAAGTTAATTCTTTCTCCATATATTGTTTAAATTCTTTTTCTTTTATTGTTTTCTGGTTCATCATCCATCTCCTTCTTAGCTTACTCGTTCCTCTTATTGTAATTATTATAGGGTTATGGTCCGCCCACGTATTAGGTTCTATTTCTACACTCTCTATTTTAATAATTGGTTCTATATTTGACCAGACCATGTCGAGTCTAGACCAGGATTGATGTGGGTTTGAAAAATATGTATATAGATTCTGTTTCTGGTGTCTTTCTCTCCATATATCTTTTATTTTAAATTCATTCACCATTTCAAAAAAAATTTTAGGTAGAGTTTTCCTTTCCATATTTTTTTTGGTCCCGTTTTATAATCTTCTTTAACATCTACCACTGCATTAAAATCTCCGATTATACAAATGTTTTCTCTGTCTAATTTAATGATTTGTTGGTATAGTTTTTTATAAAATTCTTTTTGTCCATTGTTAGGGGCGTAGATAACTATTAGTAATATTTTAGTTTTGTCTATTGTAATTTCCACTATGAGTATTCTTCCTTCTGTATCTCTATATATTTGTTTAGGGGTTAACCAATTTTTGATATATAATGCTATTCCTCTTTTCCTTGAGTCGGCCAGGGATGTAAAGAGATTACCTATCTTGGGATATTGTAATAACTTATATTCTTCTTTTTTAATATGAACTTCCTGTAAACATGTAATGTCTGAACCTTGTTTCTGTAGTCTGTTGAGTATTTGTCTTCTTTTTATTGGTGAATTGATTCCATTTATGTTAACTGAAAATATTTTAATTTGATTTTGCATCTTATTTTTTACTTGTTGCTCTTGTTAATCTCGCGGTCTTTACTTCTTTTGTTTTCACCCTCCTATCTCCCTCTCTCTCTTGTCTTTTCATTCTCTCCATTTCTTCTATCATTTCTTTTTCTTCCTGGCTTTGTCCCTCTCCCTCTGCACTGCTCTCTCCTTCCTTTTCTAAGTGTGTTTCGATAAATTGATCTGCTTCTTCCATTGTTTCTATCTTAATTTTTTTTCCTTTCCACGTCACTAGGATTCCTTCCGGAATCAACCACCTAAAAGGAATTTCTTGCCTTATTAGTTTTGCAGTACAGTATTGTAGGTCTCTTCTCTTTTCTCTTATTCGTTTGGGAATTTGTTTTAATACATTGATTTCTCTTTCCTTATGTAGTATTTGTTCCATTCTCGTGGTTTTATAAATTTCATCTCTTATTGCTTTTTTTGTGAATCGTACATGTACCTCCCTGGGTAGTTTATGTCTTTTGGCAAAGTTTGTTTGTACTCTGTAAATTTCATCTATGTGTCTATTTATTTCTTCTTTTTCTACCTGTAAAGCTACTGCTAATTACTACCTGTTCACGCAATTCCTCCTCTTTCACCTCTGGTATGTTTTGGAACCTTAAGTAGAATGCTGATTTCTCCATTTCGAGGAGGGCGATAGCTCCCTCTAATTCTTTGTTTTTTGCTCTTAGTAATTCTTCTGTTTCCTCTATTTTTTTGTCGGTTATGTCTGTTTTTTCCTCTAAATTTTTAATTTGATGTTCATGTTTTGCTACCACTCCCTGGATTACCTCCATTCTATTATCTAATTTTTTGATGTTTCCCTTGACTTCTTCAAAATTTTCATTGGTCTGTTCTTGATTATTAAATATTGTTTGCTGCATTTTAACCATTGTTTCTTGTTCTGTCATCATAAATTCTTGTATTCTATCTAATGTGGCCTGCATAGTGTGTAGTGAAGGTGCTTGTCCTTGTTTTTCAGTAGTTGCCATCTCTGTTATCAGTTTTTGCCCTGTTGCTGAAGGTGTTACCGGAGTTGGTTTCTTAATTGGTTTAGTCACAGTAGTTGTTGTTGACATGATCACTTTGCTGAAAAAGTTATTCCACACTTTCATAAATTTATTACTAGCTACTAAGGAGAAGAAGAGGGAAGAATGAAATGGAGTAGCAAGTCTAAAGTTTAAAGGAATCGAATAAAAGTCAGAAATTCATTAAAGTACAATAAGGGAGAGTATTGGAGAGTATTGTTCGTGTTTTGAGATAGGGAGATAGAAAAGAAGGATTAGTTCTTAATCATTTAAATATCAATTTTCTATTTTGTGGATTTCTATTAAGAGCTTATTATTATTATTATTATTATTGCTATTTATCTTTTCATTATATAAATCAAAAAATATTTACTAACAATTCCTATCTTTGTTAATTCACACTCTAAACAGTTTAAGTAGCTTAATATTCAATAATAGTAGAAGAAGAAAGAAGAAGAAGAAAAAAGGTCAAAGAAAATGTCTATAAATATATATATATGTAAATTCACTTAATTCAATTTCTTAGTTTAAATTATTGTTAATACCTCTTAAAGTCTTATTTCTTATTTCTTATTTTCCATAAAAAGAAAAACTAATATGTACTAATAACCATAGTATTTAATTACTTAGATATCCACACACATTAATCTTAACTTTAATAGCTTTAGTAACTAAGTGTTAGAGTTTAACTATCAAAATGTTGATTTGCTCAATATATACGTTAAAGTTTTCAAGTTAATTGGGTATCATATGCTATATCTTACAAATGTCTCTTTGGGGGTGGCGTCTTCAATCTTCTTTTCCTGTTTCACAGTCTATTCAAGATGTCTGCGCTCTAAAGAATTGCTTTGTCACAGTTCTCTCTCCTTTCCCCCCACTCTTTAGTTGCAGAGTATTTCCAATATGATCTTCTCGTAGGTCCCTTTTTTTTTTTTTTACCCTCAACTGTTTTTCCGGTAATCCCGCAGTTCTTTCTGGATCGTATCCCTTTAAAGCAGTCTATTGATTTAGTTTTATTTGTCTCGCCTTCGCTCCTTTCCGCTAAGGCGCCGCTGGGTTTTTTTTTTTTTTTTGGAGACTCAATTGTCTTTCGGGGGTGCCGATCGTTCTCTTCTCTTAAGGAATATTCTCCGAAAGTCAAAACTGTAATCCAATTTGTCTGATGTTTGCAATGATCTGCGAATATTTTGCCGTTCCTCTATCTCTCCCTTCCTTGCTGTATGCTCAGGCGGCCATACCTCTGGACCAGCGTGGTTTGCTGGTTTCTTCTTCGCTCCGATTTGGGGTTTCCATCTGCTTCAGCGGGGGTTTGCACCTCCTCCCGTCCTCGCACGATGATCCCCTTCCTCGCGCTAGCCCCTGCAAGGCTCCACGCTGTGGATTTTCGGCAGTCTGAACGAAGAAACTCGAGCTAAGTTGCAGTGATTTGCTTCTTAGCTTCGCTCCGCCATGGCCCCGCCCCCGGAAGTCTATCGCTTCATTTTCAAATCCGAGCTTTCCCTGAAGAGATAGCCCAAGTTAAAACACAGCATTCGCCTTATGACTCAATTCAGCAAAAAACATCATTTTTCACAAAAACCTCAGAAATGAAAAAGAAAAACATATTCCTGTTCCCCGTGGTTTGGAAAGCCGAATTCTCACTTGATTTTCAAATCCGAGCTTTCCCTGAAGAGATAGCCCAAGGTCTAACACACAACTTGTCTTAGGACTCAATTCAACCAAAAAACATCACTTTTGACAAAGACCTCAGAAATGAAAAAGAAACACATATTCCTGGAATGCCGAATTCTCGCTCGATTTTCAAATCCGAGCTTTCCCTGAAGAGATAGCCCAAGGTATAACACAGCATTCGCCTCAGGATTCAATTCAGCCCAAAAACATCACTTTTAACAAAGAGCTGAGAAATGAAAAAGAAACACATATTCCTGTTCCCCAACACCAGGAAAGCCGAATTCTCACTTGATTTTCGATTCCGAGCTTTCCCTGAAGAGCTAGCCCAAGGTCTAACACAGCATTCGCCTCAGGACTCAAATCAGCCCCAAAACATCACTTTTGACAAAGAGCTCAGAAATGAAAAAGAAACACATATTCCTGTTCCCCACGGCCTGGAATGCTGAATTCTCGCTTGATTTTCAAATCCGAGTGCTCCCTTAAGAGATAGCCCAACGTCTAACACGCAATTTGACTTAGGACTCAATTTGCCAAAAAACATCACTTTTGACAAAGACCTCAGAAATGAAAAAGAAACACATATTCCTGTTCCACATGGCCTGGAACGCCGAATTCTCGCTTGATTTTCAAATCCGAGCGTTCCCTGAATAGATACCCAATGTCTAACACACAATTTGCCTTAGGACTCAATTAGCCAAAAAACATCACTTTTGAGTCCCTCGGGAGTTGGGCGGCATGAAAGAAAACCAAAATAAATAAATAAATAAATAAATAATGACCTCAGAAATGAAAAAGAAACACATATTCCTGTTCCCCACGGGCTGGAAAGCCTAATTCTCGCTTGATTTTTGATTCCGACCTTTCCCTGAAGAGCTAGCCCAAGGTCTAACACAGCATTCGCCTCAGGACTCAATTCAGCCCAAAAACATCACTTTTGACAAAGAGCTCAGAAATGAAAAAGAAACACATATTTCTGTTCCCCACCACCAGGAAAGGCGAATTCTCGCTTGATTTTCGATTCCGAGCTTTCCCTGAAGAGCTAGCCCTAGGTCTAACACAGCATTCGCCTCAGGACTCAAATCAGCCCAAAAACATCACTTTTGACAAAGACCTCAGAAATGAAAAAGAAACACATATTCCTGTTCCCCACAGGCTGGAAAGCCTAATTCTCGCTTGATTTTCGATTCCGAGTTTTCCCTGAAGGTCTAACACAGCATTCGCCTCAGGACTCAATTAGCCAAAAAACATCACTTTTGAGTCCCTCGGGAGTTGGTTGGCATATAAGAAAACCAAAATAAATAAATAAATAAATAAATAAAGGTCTAACACACAATTTGCCTTAGGACTAAATTCAGCCAAAAACATCACTTTTCACAATGACATCAGAAATGAAAAGGAAACACATATTCCTGTTCCCCATGGTCTGGAAAGCCGAATTCTCGCTTGATTTTCAAATCCGAGCTTTCCCTGAAGAGATAGCCAAACTTATAACACATCATTCGCCTTAGGACTCAATTCAGCCACAAACATCACTTTTCACAATGACCTCAGAAATGAAAAAGAAACACATATTCCTGTTCCCCATGGTCTGGAAAGCCAAATTCTCGCTTGATTTTCAAATCCGAGCTTTTCCTGAAGAGATAGCCCATGGTATAACTCAGCATTCGCCTCAGGACTCAATTCAGCCAAAAAAATCACTTTTCACAAAAATCTCAGAAATGAAAAAGAAAAACATATTCCTGTTCCCCATGGTCTGGAAAGCCGAATTCTCAATTGATTTTAAAATCCGAGCTTTCCCTGAAGAGATAGCCCAAATTGTAACACACAACTTGTCTTAGGACTCAATACAGCCAAAAAACATCACTTTTGACAAAGACCTCAGAAATGAAAAAGAAACACATATTCCTGGAATGCCGAATTCTCACTTGATTTTAAAATCCGAGCTTTCCCTGAAGAGATAGCCCAATGTCTAACACAGCATTCACCTCAGAACTCAATTCAGCCCAAAAACATCACTTTTGACAAAGAGCTCAGAAATGAAAAAGAAACACATATTTCTGTTCCCCACCACCAGGAAAGCCGAATTCTCGCTTGATTTTCGATTCCGAGCTTTCCCTGAAGAGCTAGCACAAGGTCTAACACAGCATTCGCCTCAGGACTCAATTCAGCCCAAAAACATCACTTTTGACAAAGAGCTCAGAAATTAAAAAGAAACACATATTCCTGTTTCCCACAGGCTGGAAAGCCGAATTCTCGCTCGATTTTTGATTCCGAGCTTTCCCTGAAGAGCTAGCCCAAGGTCTAACGCAGCATTCGCCTCAGGACTCAATTCAGCCCCAAAACATCACTTTTGACAAAGAGCTCAGAAATGAAAAAGAAGCACATATTCCTGTTCCCCACCACCAGGAAAGCCGAATTCTCGCTTGATTTTCGATTCCGAGCTTTCCCTGAAGAGCTAGCCCAAGGTCTAACATAGCATTCGTCTCAGGACTCAATTCAGCCCAAAAACATCACTTTTGACAAAGAGCTCAGAAATGAAAAAGAAGCACATATTCCTGTTCCCCACCACCAGGAAAGCCGAATTCTCGCTTGATTTTCGATTCCGAGCTTTCCCTGAAGAGCTAGCCCAAGGTCTAACATAGCATTCGTCTCAGGACTCAATTCAGCCCAAAAACATCACTTTTGACAAAGAGCTCAGAAATGAAAAAGAAACACATATTCCTGTTCCCCACCACCAGGAAAGCCGAATTCTCGCTTGATTTTTGATTCCGAGCTTTCCCCGAAGAGCTAGCCCAATGTCGAACACAGCATTCGCCTCAGGACTCAATTCAGCCCAAAAACATCACTTTTGACAAAGAGCTCAGAAATGAAAAAGAAACACATATTCCTGTTTCCCACAGGCTGGAAAACCCAATTCTCGCTTGATTTTTGATTCCGAGCTTTCCCTGAAGAACTAGCCCAAGGTCTAACGCAGCATTCGCCTCAGGACTCAATTCAGCCCAAAAACATCACTTTTGATAAAGAGCTCAGAAATGAAAAAGAAACACATATTCCTGTTCCCCACCACCAGGAAAGCCGAATTCTCACTCGATTTGCGATTCCGAGCTTTCCCTGAAGAGCTAGCCCAAGGTCTAACAGCATTCGCCTCAGGACTCAATTCAGCCCAAAAACATCACTTTTGATAAAGAGCTCAGAAATGAAAAAGAAACACATATTCCTGTTCCCCACCACCAGGAAAGCCGAATTCTCACTCGATTTGCGATTCCGAGCTTTCCCTGAAGAGCTAGCCCAAGGTCTAACACAGCATTCGCCTCAGGACTCAATTCAGCCCCAAAACACTTTTGACAAAGAGCTCAGAAATGAAAAAGAAGCACATATTCCTGTTCCCCACAGGCTGGAAAGCCGAATTCTCGCTTGATTTTTGATTCCGAGCTTTCCCTGAAGAGCTAACCCAAGGTCTAACATAGCATTCGTCTCAGGACTCAATTCAGCCCAAAAACATCACTTTTGACAAAGAGCTCAGAAATGAAAAAGAAACACATATTCCTGTTTCCCACAGGCTGGAAAACCCAATTCTCGCTTGATTTTTGATTCCGAGCTTTCCCTGAAGAGCTAGCCCAAGGTCTAACGCAGCATTCGCCTCAGGACTCAATTCAGCCCAAAAACATCACTTTTGATAAAGAGCTCAGAAATGAAAAAGAAACACATATTCCTGTTTCCCACAGGCTGGAAAACCCAATTCTCGCTTGATTTTTGATTCCGAGCTTTCCCTGAAGAGCTAGCCCAAGGTCTAACGCAGCATTCGCCTCAGGACTCAATTCAGCCCAAAAACATCACTTTTGACAAAGACCTCAGAAATGAAAAAGAAACACATATTCCTGGAATGCCGAATTCTCGCTCGATTTTCAAATCCGAGCTTTCCCTGAAGAGATAGCCCAAGGTATAACACAGCATTCGCCTCAGGATTCAATTCAGCCCAAAAACATCACTTTTAACAAAGAGCTGAGAAATGAAAAAGAAACACATATTCCTGTTCCCCAACACCAGGAAAGCCGAATTCTCACTTGATTTTCGATTCCGAGCTTTCCCTGAAGAGCTAGCCCAAGGTCTAACACAGCATTCGCCTCAGGACTCAAATCAGCCCCAAAACATCACTTTTGACAAAGAGCTCAGAAATGAAAAAGAAACACATATTCCTGTTCCCCACGGCCTGGAATGCTGAATTCTCGCTTGATTTTCAAATCCGAGTGCTCCCTTAAGAGATAGCCCAACGTCTAACACGCAATTTGACTTAGGACTCAATTTGCCAAAAAACATCACTTTTGACAAAGACCTCAGAAATGAAAAAGAAACACATATTCCTGTTCCACATGGCCTGGAACGCCGAATTCTCGCTTGATTTTCAAATCCGAGCGTTCCCTGAATAGATACCCAATGTCTAACACACAATTTGCCTTAGGACTCAATTAGCCAAAAAACATCACTTTTGAGTCCCTCGGGAGTTGGGCGGCATGAAAGAAAACCAAAATAAATAAATAAATAAATAAATAATGACCTCAGAAATGAAAAAGAAACACATATTCCTGTTCCCCACGGGCTGGAAAGCCTAATTCTCGCTTGATTTTTGATTCCGACCTTTCCCTGAAGAGCTAGCCCAAGGTCTAACACAGCATTCGCCTCAGGACTCAATTCAGCCCAAAAACATCACTTTTGACAAAGAGCTCAGAAATGAAAAAGAAACACATATTTCTGTTCCCCACCACCAGGAAAGGCGAATTCTCGCTTGATTTTCGATTCCGAGCTTTCCCTGAAGAGCTAGCCCTAGGTCTAACACAGCATTCGCCTCAGGACTCAAATCAGCCCAAAAACATCACTTTTGACAAAGACCTCAGAAATGAAAAAGAAACACATATTCCTGTTCCCCACAGGCTGGAAAGCCTAATTCTCGCTTGATTTTCGATTCCGAGTTTTCCCTGAAGGTCTAACACAGCATTCGCCTCAGGACTCAATTAGCCAAAAAACATCACTTTTGAGTCCCTCGGGAGTTGGTTGGCATATAAGAAAACCAAAATAAATAAATAAATAAATAAATAAAGGTCTAACACACAATTTGCCTTAGGACTAAATTCAGCCAAAAACATCACTTTTCACAATGACATCAGAAATGAAAAGGAAACACATATTCCTGTTCCCCATGGTCTGGAAAGCCGAATTCTCGCTTGATTTTCAAATCCGAGCTTTCCCTGAAGAGATAGCCAAACTTATAACACATCATTCGCCTTAGGACTCAATTCAGCCACAAACATCACTTTTCACAATGACCTCAGAAATGAAAAAGAAACACATATTCCTGTTCCCCATGGTCTGGAAAGCCAAATTCTCGCTTGATTTTCAAATCCGAGCTTTTCCTGAAGAGATAGCCCATGGTATAACTCAGCATTCGCCTCAGGACTCAATTCAGCCAAAAAAATCACTTTTCACAAAAATCTCAGAAATGAAAAAGAAAAACATATTCCTGTTCCCCATGGTCTGGAAAGCCGAATTCTCAATTGATTTTAAAATCCGAGCTTTCCCTGAAGAGATAGCCCAAATTGTAACACACAACTTGTCTTAGGACTCAATACAGCCAAAAAACATCACTTTTGACAAAGACCTCAGAAATGAAAAAGAAACACATATTCCTGGAATGCCGAATTCTCACTTGATTTTAAAATCCGAGCTTTCCCTGAAGAGATAGCCCAATGTCTAACACAGCATTCACCTCAGAACTCAATTCAGCCCAAAAACATCACTTTTGACAAAGAGCTCAGAAATGAAAAAGAAACACATATTTCTGTTCCCCACCACCAGGAAAGCCGAATTCTCGCTTGATTTTCGATTCCGAGCTTTCCCTGAAGAGCTAGCACAAGGTCTAACACAGCATTCGCCTCAGGACTCAATTCAGCCCAAAAACATCACTTTTGACAAAGAGCTCAGAAATTAAAAAGAAACACATATTCCTGTTTCCCACAGGCTGGAAAGCCGAATTCTCGCTCGATTTTTGATTCCGAGCTTTCCCTGAAGAGCTAGCCCAAGGTCTAACGCAGCATTCGCCTCAGGACTCAATTCAGCCCCAAAACATCACTTTTGACAAAGAGCTCAGAAATGAAAAAGAAGCACATATTCCTGTTCCCCACCACCAGGAAAGCCGAATTCTCGCTTGATTTTCGATTCCGAGCTTTCCCTGAAGAGCTAGCCCAAGGTCTAACATAGCATTCGTCTCAGGACTCAATTCAGCCCAAAAACATCACTTTTGACAAAGAGCTCAGAAATGAAAAAGAAGCACATATTCCTGTTCCCCACCACCAGGAAAGCCGAATTCTCGCTTGATTTTCGATTCCGAGCTTTCCCTGAAGAGCTAGCCCAAGGTCTAACATAGCATTCGTCTCAGGACTCAATTCAGCCCAAAAACATCACTTTTGACAAAGAGCTCAGAAATGAAAAAGAAACACATATTCCTGTTCCCCACCACCAGGAAAGCCGAATTCTCGCTTGATTTTTGATTCCGAGCTTTCCCCGAAGAGCTAGCCCAATGTCGAACACAGCATTCGCCTCAGGACTCAATTCAGCCCAAAAACATCACTTTTGACAAAGAGCTCAGAAATGAAAAAGAAACACATATTCCTGTTTCCCACAGGCTGGAAAACCCAATTCTCGCTTGATTTTTGATTCCGAGCTTTCCCTGAAGAACTAGCCCAAGGTCTAACGCAGCATTCGCCTCAGGACTCAATTCAGCCCAAAAACATCACTTTTGATAAAGAGCTCAGAAATGAAAAAGAAACACATATTCCTGTTCCCCACCACCAGGAAAGCCGAATTCTCACTCGATTTGCGATTCCGAGCTTTCCCTGAAGAGCTAGCCCAAGGTCTAACAGCATTCGCCTCAGGACTCAATTCAGCCCAAAAACATCACTTTTGATAAAGAGCTCAGAAATGAAAAAGAAACACATATTCCTGTTCCCCACCACCAGGAAAGCCGAATTCTCACTCGATTTGCGATTCCGAGCTTTCCCTGAAGAGCTAGCCCAAGGTCTAACACAGCATTCGCCTCAGGACTCAATTCAGCCCCAAAACACTTTTGACAAAGAGCTCAGAAATGAAAAAGAAGCACATATTCCTGTTCCCCACAGGCTGGAAAGCCGAATTCTCGCTTGATTTTTGATTCCGAGCTTTCCCTGAAGAGCTAACCCAAGGTCTAACATAGCATTCGTCTCAGGACTCAATTCAGCCCAAAAACATCACTTTTGACAAAGAGCTCAGAAATGAAAAAGAAAAACATATTCCTGTTCCCCAAGGGCTGAAAAGTCGAACACTAGCTTGATTTTCAATTCCGAGCTTTCCCTGAAGAGCTAGCCCAATGTCTAACGCAGCATTCGCCTCAGGACTCAATTCAGCCCAAAAACATCACTTTTGACAAAGAGCTCAGAAATGAAAAAGAAACACATATTCCTGTTTCCCACAGGCTGGAAAACCCAATTCTCGCTTGATTTTTGATTCCGAGCTTTCCCTGAAGAGCTAGCCCAAGGTCTAACGCAGCATTCGCCTCAGGACTCAATTCAGCCCAAAAACATCACTTTTGATAAAGAGCTCAGAAATGAAAAAGAAACACATATTCCTGTTCCCCACCACCAGGAAAGCCGAATTCTCACTCGATTTGCGATTCCGAGCTTTCTCTGAAGAGCTAGCCCAAGGTATAACAGCATTCGCCTCAGGACTCAATTCAGCCCAAAAACATCACTTTTGACAAAGAACTCAGAAATGAAAAAGAAGCACATATTCCTGTTTCCCACAGGCTGGAAAACCCAATTCTCGCTTGATTTTTGATTCCGAGCTTTCCCTGAAGAGCTAGCCCAAGGTCTAACGCAGCATTCGCCTCAGGACTCAATTCAGCCCAAAAACATCACTTTTGACAAAGAGCTCAGAAATGAAAAAACACATATTCCTGTTCCCCACCACCAGGAAAGCTGAATTCTCGCTCGATTTGCGATTCCGAGCTTTCCCTGAAGAGCTAGCCCAAGGTCTAACACAGCATTCGCCTCAGGACTCAATTCAGCCCCAAAACATCACTTTTGACAAAGAGCTCAGAAATGAAAAAGAAGCACATATTCCTGTTCCCCACCACCAGGAAAGCCGAATTCTCGCTTGATTTTCGATTCCGAGCTTTCCCTGAAGAGCTAGCCCAAGGTCTAACATAGCATTCGTCTCAGGACTCAATTCAGCCCAAAAACATCACTTTTGACAAAGAGCTCAGAAATGAAAAAGAAACACATATTCCTGTTCCCCACCACCAGGAAAGCCGAATTCTCGCTTGATTTTTGATTCCGAGCTTTCCCCGAAGAGCTAGCCCAATGTCGAACACAGCATTCGCCTCAGGACTCAATTCAGCCCAAAAACATCACTTTTGACAAAGAGCTCAGAAATGAAAAAGAAACACATATTCCTGTTTCCCACAGGCTGGAAAACCCAATTCTCGCTTGATTTTTGATTCCGAGCTTTCCCTGAAGAACTAGCCCAAGGTCTAACGCAGCATTCGCCTCAGGACTCAATTCAGCCCAAAAACATCACTTTTGATAAAGAGCTCAGAAATGAAAAAGAAACACATATTCCTGTTCCCCACCACCAGGAAAGCCGAATTCTCACTCGATTTGCGATTCCGAGCTTTCCCTGAAGAGCTAGCCCAAGGTCTAACAGCATTCGCCTCAGGACTCAATTCAGCCCAAAAACATCACTTTTGATAAAGAGCTCAGAAATGAAAAAGAAACACATATTCCTGTTCCCCACCACCAGGAAAGCCGAATTCTCACTCGATTTGCGATTCCGAGCTTTCCCTGAAGAGCTAGCCCAAGGTCTAACACAGCATTCGCCTCAGGACTCAATTCAGCCCCAAAACACTTTTGACAAAGAGCTCAGAAATGAAAAAGAAGCACATATTCCTGTTCCCCACAGGCTGGAAAGCCGAATTCTCGCTTGATTTTTGATTCCGAGCTTTCCCTGAAGAGCTAGCCCAAGGTCTAACATAGCATTCGTCTCAGGACTCAATTCAGCCCAAAAACATCACTTTTGACAAAGAGCTCAGAAATGAAAAAGAAAAACATATTCCTGTTCCCCAAGGGCTGAAAAGTCGAACTCTAGCTTGATTTTCAATTCCGAGCTTTCCCTGAAGAGCTAGCCCAATGTCTAACGCAGCATTCGCCTCAGGACTCAATTCAGCCCAAAAACATCACTTTTGACAAAGAGCTCAGAAATGAAAAAGAAACACATATTCCTGTTTCCCACAGGCTGGAAAACCCAATTCTCGCTTGATTTTTGATTCCGAGCTTTCCCTGAAGAGCTAGCCCAAGGTCTAACGCAGCATTCGCCTCAGGACTCAATTCAGCCCAAAAACATCACTTTTGATAAAGAGCTCAGAAATGAAAAAGAAACACATATTCCTGTTCCCCACCACCAGGAAAGCCGAATTCTCACTCGATTTGCGATTCCGAGCTTTCTCTGAAGAGCTAGCCCAAGGTATAACAGCATTCGCCTCAGGACTCAATTCAGCCCAAAAACATCACTTTTGACAAAGAACTCAGAAATGAAAAAGAAGCACATATTCCTGTTTCCCACAGGCTGGAAAACCCAATTCTCGCTTGATTTTTGATTCCGAGCTTTCCCTGAAGAGCTAGCCCAAGGTCTAACGCAGCATTCGCCTCAGGACTCAATTCAGCCCAAAAACATCACTTTTGACAAAGAGCTCAGAAATGAAAAAACACATATTCCTGTTCCCCACCACCAGGAAAGCTGAATTCTCGCTCGATTTGCGATTCCGAGCTTTCCCTGAAGAGCTAGCCCAAGGTCTAACACAGCATTCGCCTCAGGACTCAATTCAGCCCCAAAACATCACTTTTGACAAAGAGCTCAGAAATGAAAAAGAGGCACATATTCCTGTTCCCCACAAGCTGGAAAGCCGAATTCTGGCTTGATTTTTGATTCCGAGCTTTCCCTGAAGAGCTAGCCCAAGGTCTAACATAGCATTCGTCTCAGGACTCAATTCAGCCCAAAAACATCACTTTTGACAAAGAGCTCAGAAATGAAAAAGAAAAACATATTCCTGTTCCCCAAGGGCTGAAAAGTCGAACTCTAGCTTGATTTTCAATTCCGAGCTTTCCCTGAAGAGCTAGCCCAATGTCTAACGCAGCATTCGCCTCAGGACTCAATTCAGCCCAAAAACATCACTTTTGATAAAGAGCTCAGAAATGAAAAAGAAACACATATTCCTGTTCCCCACCACCAGGAAAACCCGATTCTCGCTTGATTTTTGATTCCGAGCTTTCCCTGAAGACCCAGCCCAAGGTCTAACGCAGCATTCGCCTCACGACTCAATTCAGCCCAAAAACATCACTTTTGATAAAGAGCTCAGAAATGAAAAAGAAACACATATTCCTGTTCCCCACCACCAGGAAAGCCGAATTCTCGCTTGATTTTTGATTCCGAGCTTTCCCTGAAGACCTAGCCCAAAGTCGAACACAGCATTCGCCTCAGGACTCAATTCATCCCAAAAACATCACTTTTGACAAAGAGCTCAGAAATGAAAAAGAAACACATATTCCTGTTCCCCACCACCAGGAAAGCCGAATTCTCACTTGATTTTCAATTCTGAGCTTTCCCTGAAGAGCTAGCCCAAGGTCTAACACAGCATTCGCCTCAAGACTCAATTTTTCAGTTTTCCGGCTGAATTGAGTCCTGAGGCGAATGCTGTGTTAGACCTTGGGCTAGCTCTTCAGGGAAAGCTCGGAATAGAAAATCGAGCGAGAATTCAGCTTTCCTGGTGGTGGGGAACAGGAATATGTGTTTCTTTTTCATTTCTGAGCTCTTTGTCAAAAGTGATGTTTTTGGGCTGAATTGAGTCCTGAGGCGAATGCTGTGTTAGGCCTTGGGCTAGCTCTTCAGGGAAAGCTCGGAATCGAAAATCGAGCGAGAATTCAGCTTTCCTGGTGGTGGGGAACAGGAATATGTGTTTCTTTTTCATTTCTGAGCTCTTTGTCAAAAGTGATGTTTTTGGGCTGAATTGAGTCCTGAGGCGAATGCTGTGTTAGACGTTGGGCTGGCTCTTCAGGGAAAGCTCGGAATAGAAAATCATGCATGAATTGGGCTTTCCAGCCTGTGGGGAACAGGAATATGTGTTTCTTTTTCATTTCTGAGCTCTTTGTCAAAAGTAATATTTTTGGGCTGAATTGAGTCCTGAGGCGAATGCTGTGTTAGACCTTGGGCTAACTCTTCAGGGAAAGCTCGGAATCAAAAATCAAGCGAGAATTCAGCTCTCCAACCTTTGGGGAAAAGGAATATGTGTTTCTTTTTCATTTCTGAGCTCTTTGTCAAAAGTGATGTTTTTGGGCTGAATTGAGTCCTGAGGCGAATGCTGTGTTAGGCCTTGGGCTAGCTCTTCAGGGAAAGCTCGGAATCGAAAATCGAGCGAGAATTCAGCTTTCCTGGTGGTGGGGAACAGGAATATGTGTTTCTTTTTCATTTCTGAGCTCTTTGTCAAAAGTGATGTTTTTGGGCTGAATTGAGTCCTGAGGCGAATGCTGTGTTAGACGTTGGGCTGGCTCTTCAGGGAAAGCTCGGAATAGAAAATCATGCATGAATTGGGCTTTCCAGCCTGTGGGGAACAGGAATATGTGTTTCTTTTTCATTTCTGAGCTCTTTGTCAAAAGTAATATTTTTGGGCTGAATTGAGTCCTGAGGCGAATGCTGTGTTAGACCTTGGGCTAACTCTTCAGGGAAAGCTCGGAATCAAAAATCAAGCGAGAATTCAGCTCTCCAACCTTTGGGGAAAAGGAATATGTGTTTCTTTTTCATTTCTGAGCTCTTTGTCAAAAGTGATATTTTTGGGCTGAATTTAGTCCTGAAGCGAATACTGTGTTATAGACCTTGGGCTAGCTCTTCAGGGAAAGCTCGGAATCGAAAATTAAGCGAGAATTCGACTTTTCAGCCCTTGGGGAACAGGAATATGTTTTTCTTTTTCATTTCTGAGCTCTTTGTGAAAAGTGATGTTTTTGGGCTCAATTGAGTCCTGAGGCGAATGCTGTGTTAGGCCTTGGGCTAGCTCTTCAGGGAAAGCTCGGAATCGAAAATCGAGCGAGAATTCAGCTTTCCTGGTGGTGGGGAACAGGAATATGTGTTTCTTTTTCATTTCTGAGCTCTTTGTCAAAAGTGATGTTTTTGGGCTGAATTGAGACCTGAGGCGAATGCTGTGTTAGACCTTGGGCTAGCTCTTCAGGGAAAGCTCGGAATCGAAAATCAAGCGAGAATTCGACTTTTCAGCCCTTGGGGAACAGGAATATGCTGTGTTAGACCTTGGGCTAGCTCTTCAGGGAAAGCTCGGAATCAAAAATCAAGCGAGAATTCGGCTCTCCAACCTTTGGGGAAAAGGAATATGTGTTTCTTTTTCATTTCTGAGCTCTTTGTCAAAAGTGATGTTTTTGGGCTGAATTGAGACCTGAGGCGAATGCTGTGTTAGACCTTGGGCTAGCTCTTCAGGGAAAGCTCGGAATCGAAAATCAAGCGAGAATTCGACTTTTCAGCCCTTGGGGAACAGGAATATGCTGTGTTAGACCTTGGGCTAGCTCTTCAGGGAAAGCTCGGAATCAAAAATCAAGCGAGAATTCGGCTCTCCAACCTTTGGGGAAAAGGAATATGTGTTTCTTTTTCATTTCTGAGCTCTTTGTCAAAAGTGATGTTTTTGGGCTGAATTTAGTCCTGAAGCGAATACTGTGTTAGACCTTGGGCTAGCTCTTCAGGAAAAGCTCGGAATCGAAAATTAAGCGAGAATTCGACTTTTCAGCCCTTGGGGAACAGGAATATGTTTTTCTTTTTCATTTCTGAGCTCTTTGTGAAAAGTGATGTTTTTGGGCTCAATTGAGTCCTGAGGCGAATGCTGTGTTAGACCTTGGGCTAGCTCTTCAGGGAAAGCTCGGAATAGAAAATCATGCGAGAATTGGGCTTTCCAGCCTGTGGGGAACAGGAATATGTGTTTCTTTTTCATTTCTGAGCTCTTTGTCAAAAGTGATGTTTTTGGGCTGAATTGAGTCCTGAGGCGAATGCTGTGTTAGGCCTTGGGCTAGCTCTTCAGGGAAAGCTCGGAATCGAAAATCGAGCGAGAATTCAGCTTTCCTGGTGGTGGGGAACAGGAATATGTGTTTCTTTTTCATTTCTGAGCTCTTTGTGAAAAGTGATGTTTTGGGGCTGAATTGAGTCCTGAGGCGAATGCTGTGTTAGACCTTGGGCTAGCTCTTCAGGGAAAGCTCGGAATCGAAAATCAAGCGAGAATTGGGCTTTCCAGCCTGTGGGGAACAGGAATATGTGTTTCTTTTTCATTTCTGAGCTCTTTGTCAAAAGTGATGTTTTTGGGCTGAATTGAGTCCTGAGGCGAATGCTGTGTTAGGCCTTGGGCTAGCTCTTCAGGGAAAGCTCGGAATCGAAAATCGAGCGAGAATTCAGCTTTCCTGGTGGTGGGGAACAGGAATATGTGTTTCTTTTTCATTTCTGAGCTCTTTGTCAAAAGTGATGTTTTTGGGCTGAATTGAGACCTGAGGCGAATGCTGTGTTAGACCTTGGGCTAGCTCTTCAGGGAAAGCTCGGAATCGAAAATCAAGCGAGAATTCGACTTTTCAGCCCTTGGGGAACAGGAATATGCTGTGTTAGACCTTGGGCTAGCTCTTCAGGGAAAGCTCGGAATCAAAAATCAAGCGAGAATTCGGCTCTCCAACCTTTGGGGAAAAGGAATATGTGTTTCTTTTTCATTTCTGAGCTCTTTGTCAAAAGTGATGTTTTTGGGCTGAATTGAGACCTGAGGCGAATGCTGTGTTAGACCTTGGGCTAGCTCTTCAGGGAAAGCTCGGAATCGAAAATCAAGCGAGAATTCGACTTTTCAGCCCTTGGGGAACAGGAATATGCTGTGTTAGACCTTGGGCTAGCTCTTCAGGGAAAGCTCGGAATCAAAAATCAAGCGAGAATTCGGCTCTCCAACCTTTGGGGAAAAGGAATATGTGTTTCTTTTTCATTTCTGAGCTCTTTGTCAAAAGTGATGTTTTTGGGCTGAATTTAGTCCTGAAGCGAATACTGTGTTAGACCTTGGGCTAGCTCTTCAGGAAAAGCTCGGAATCGAAAATTAAGCGAGAATTCGACTTTTCAGCCCTTGGGGAACAGGAATATGTTTTTCTTTTTCATTTCTGAGCTCTTTGTGAAAAGTGATGTTTTTGGGCTCAATTGAGTCCTGAGGCGAATGCTGTGTTAGACCTTGGGCTAGCTCTTCAGGGAAAGCTCGGAATAGAAAATCATGCGAGAATTGGGCTTTCCAGCCTGTGGGGAACAGGAATATGTGTTTCTTTTTCATTTCTGAGCTCTTTGTCAAAAGTGATGTTTTTGGGCTGAATTGAGTCCTGAGGCGAATGCTGTGTTAGGCCTTGGGCTAGCTCTTCAGGGAAAGCTCGGAATCGAAAATCGAGCGAGAATTCAGCTTTCCTGGTGGTGGGGAACAGGAATATGTGTTTCTTTTTCATTTCTGAGCTCTTTGTGAAAAGTGATGTTTTGGGGCTGAATTGAGTCCTGAGGCGAATGCTGTGTTAGACCTTGGGCTAGCTCTTCAGGGAAAGCTCGGAATCGAAAATCAAGCGAGAATTGGGCTTTCCAGCCTGTGGGGAACAGGAATATGTGTTTCTTTTTCATTTCTGAGCTCTTTGTCAAAAGTGATGTTTTTGGGCTGAATTGAGACCTGAGGCGAATGCTGTGTTAGACCTTGGGCTAGCTCTTCAGGGAAAGCTCGGAATCGAAAATCAAGCGAGAATTCGACTTTTCAGCCCTTGGGGAACAGGAATATGCTGTGTTAGACCTTGGGCTAGCTCTTCAGGGAAAGCTCGGAATCAAAAATCAAGCGAGAATTCGGCTCTCCAACCTTTGGGGAAAAGGAATATGTGTTTCTTTTTCATTTCTGAGCTCTTTGTCAAAAGTGATGTTTTTGGGCTGAATTTAGTCCTGAAGCGAATACTGTGTTAGACCTTGGGCTAGCTCTTCAGGGAAAGCTCGGAATCGAAAATCAAGCGAGAATTCGACTTTTCAGCCCTTGGGGAACAGGAATATGCTGTGTTAGACCTTGGGCTAGCTCTTCAGGGAAAGCTCGGAATCAAAAATCAAGCGAGAATTCGGCTCTCCAACCTTTGGGGAAAAGGAATATGTGTTTCTTTTTCATTTCTGAGCTCTTTGTCAAAAGTGATGTTTTTGGGCTGAATTTAGTCCTGAAGCGAATACTGTGTTAGACCTTGGGCTAGCTCTTCAGGAAAAGCTCGGAATCGAAAATTAAGCGAGAATTCGACTTTTCAGCCCTTGGGGAACAGGAATATGTTTTTCTTTTTCATTTCTGAGCTCTTTGTGAAAAGTGATGTTTTTGGGCTCAATTGAGTCCTGAGGCGAATGCTGTGTTAGACCTTGGGCTAGCTCTTCAGGGAAAGCTCGGAATAGAAAATCATGCGAGAATTGGGCTTTCCAGCCTGTGGGGAACAGGAATATGTGTTTCTTTTTCATTTCTGAGCTCTTTGTCAAAAGTGATGTTTTTGGGCTGAATTGAGACCTGAGGCGAATGCTGTGTTAGACCTTGGGCTAGCTCTTCAGGGAAAGCTCGGAATCGAAAATCAAGCGAGAATTCGACTTTTCAGCCCTTGGGGAACAGGAATATGCTGTGTTAGACCTTGGGCTAGCTCTTCAGGGAAAGCTCGGAATCAAAAATCAAGCGAGAATTCGGCTCTCCAACCTTTGGGAAAAGGAATATGTGTTTCTTTTTCATTTCTGAGCTCTTTGTCAAAAGTGATGTTTTTGGGCTGAATTTAGTCCTGAAGCGAATACTGTGTTAGACCTTGGGCTAGCTCTTCAGGAAAAGCTCGGAATCGAAAATTAAGCGAGAATTCGACTTTTCAGCCCTTGGGGAACAGGAATATGTTTTTCTTTTTCATTTCTGAGCTCTTTGTGAAAAGTGATGTTTTTGGCTCAATTGAGTCCTGAGGCGAATGCTGTGTTAGACCTTGGGCTAGCTCTTCAGGGAAAGCTCGGAATAGAAAATCATGCGAGAATTGGGCTTTCCAGCCTGTGGGGAACAGGAATATGTGTTTCTTTTTCATTTCTGAGCTCTTTGTCAAAAGTGATGTTTTTGGGCTGAATTGAGTCCTGAGGCGAATGCTGTGTTAGGCCTTGGGCTAGCTCTTCAGGGAAAGCTCGGAATCGAAAATCAAGCGAGAATTGGGCTTTCCAGCCTGTGGGGAACAGGAATATGTGTTTCTTTTTCATTTCTGAGCTCTTTGGGAAAAGTGATGTTTTTCGGCTGAATTGAGTCCTGAGGCGAATGCTGTGTTAGACCTTGGGCTAGCTCTTCAGGGAAAGCTCGGAATCGAAAATCAAGCGAGAATTGGGCTTTCCAGCCTGTGGGGAACAGGAATATGTGTTTCTTTTTCATTTCTGAGCTCTTTGTCAAAAGTGATGTTAGACCTTGGGCTAGCTCTTCAGGGAAAGCTCGGAATCAAAAATCAAGCGAGGAATTCGGCTCTCCAACCTTTGGGGAAAAGGAATATGTGTTTCTTTTTCATTTCTGAGCTCTTTGTCAAAAGTTATGTTTTTGGGCTGAATTTAGTCCTGAAGCGAATACTGTGTTAGACCTTGGGCTAGCTCTTCAGGAAAAGCTCGGAATCGAAAATCAAGCGAGAATTCGACTTTTCAGCCCTTGGGGAACAGGAATATGCTGTGTTAGACCTTGGGCAAGCTCTTCAGGGAAAGCTCGGAATCAAAAATCAAGCGAGAATTCGGCTCTCCAACCTTTGGGGAAAAGGAATATGTGTTTCTTTTTCATTTCTGAGCTCTTTGTCAAAAGTGATGTTTTTGGGCTGAATTTAGTCCTGAAGCGAATACTGTGTTAGACCTTGGGCTAGCTCTTCAGGAAAAGCTCGGAATCGAAAATTAAGCGAGAATTCGACTTTTCAGCCCTTGGGGAACAGGAATATGTTTTTCTTTTTCATTTCTGAGCTCTTTGTGAAAAGTGATGTTTTTGGGCTCAATTGAGTCCTGAGGCGAATGCTGTGTTAGACCTTGGGCTAGCTCTTCAGGGAAAGCTCGGAATAGAAAATCATGCGAGAATTGGGCTTTCCAGCCTGTGGGGAACAGAATATGTGTTTCTTTTTCATTTCTGAGCTCTTTGTCAAAAGTGATGTTTTTGGGCTGAATTGAGTCCTGAGGCGAATGCTGTGTTAGGCCTTGGGCTAGCTCTTCAGGGAAAGCTCGGAATCGAAAATCGAGCGAGAATTCAGCTTTCCTGGTGGTGGGGAACAGGAATATGTGTTTCTTTTTCATTTCTGAGCTCTTGTGAAAAGTGATGTTTTTGGGCTGAATTGAGTCCTGAGGCGAATACTGTGTTAGACCTTGGGCTAGCTCTTCAGGAAAAGCTCGGAATCGAAAATTAAGCGAGAATTCGACTTTTCAGCCCTTGGGGAACAGGAATATGTTTTTCTTTTTCATTTCTGAGCTCTTTGTGAAAAGTGATGTTTTTGGGCTCAATTGAGTCCTGAGGCGAATGCTGTGTTAGACCTTGGGCTAGCTCTTCAGGGAAAGCTCGGAATAGAAAATCATGCGAGAATTGGGCTTTCCAGCCTGTGGGGAACAGGAATATGTGTTTCTTTTTCATTTCTGAGCTCTTTGTCAAAAGTGATGTTTTTGGGCTGAATTGAGTCCTGAGGCGAATGCTGTGTTAGGCCTTGGGCTAGCTCTTCAGGGAAAGCTCGGAATCGAAAATCGAGCGAGAATTCAGCTTTCCTGGTGGTGGGGAACAGGAATATGTGTTTCTTTTTCATTTCTGAGCTCTTTGTCAAAAGTGATGTTTTTGGGCTGAATTGAGTCCTGAGGCGAATGCTGTGTTAGACCTTGGGCTAGCTCTTCAGGGAAAGCTCGGAATAGAAAATCATGCGAGAATTGGGCTTTCCAGCCTGTGGGGAACAGGAATATGTGTTTCTTTTTCATTTCTGAGCTCTTTGGGAAAAGTGATGTTTTTCGGCTGAATTGAGTCCTGAGGCGAATGCTGTGTTAGACCTTGGGCTAGCTCTTCAGGGAAAGCTCGGAATCGAAAATCAAGCGAGAATTGGGCTTTCCAGCCTGTGGGGAACAGGAATATGTGTTTCTTTTTCATTTCTGAGCTCTTTGTCAAAAGTGATGTTTTTGGGCTGAATTGAGACCTGAGGCGAATGCTGCGTTAGACCTTGGGCTGGGTCTTCAGGGAAAGCTCGGAATCAAAAATCAAGCGAGAATTCAGCTCTCCAACCTTTGGGGAACAGGAATATGTGTTTCTTTTTCATTTCTGAGCTCTTTGTCAAAAGTGATGTTTTTGGGCTGAATTGAGTCCTGAGGCGAATGCTGCGTTAGACCTTGGGCTGGGTCTTCAGGGAAAGCTCGGAATCAAAAATCAAGCGAGAATTGGGTTTTCCTGGTGGTGGGGAACAGGAATATGTGTTTCTTTTTCATTTCTGAGCTCTTTATCAAAAGTGATGTTTTTGGGCTGAATTGAGTCCTGAGGCGAATGCTGCGTTAGACATTGGGCTAGCTCTTCAGGGAAAGCTCGGAATTGAAAATCAAGCTAGAGTTCGACTTTTCAGCCCTTGGGGAACAGGAATATGTTTTTCTTTTTCATTTCTGAGCTCTTTGTCAAAAGTGATGTTTTTGGGCTGAATTGAGTCCTGAGACGAATGCTATGTTAGACCTTGGGCTAGCTCTTCAGGGAAAGCTCGGAATCAAAAATCAAGCGAGAATTCGGCTTTCCAGCCTGTGGGGAACAGGAATATGTGCTTCTTTTTCATTTCTGAGCTCTTTGTCAAAAGTGATGTTTTGGGGCAGAATTGTCCTGAGGCGAATGCTGTGTTAGACCTTGGGCTAGCTCTTCATGGAAAGCTCGGAATCGCAAATCGAGCGAGAATTCAGCTTTCCTGGTGGTGGGGAACAGGAATATGTGTTTTTTCATTTCTGAGCTCTTTGTCAAAAGTGATGTTTTTGGGCTGAATTGAGTCCTGAGGCGAATGCTGTTAGACCTTGGGCTAGCTCTTCAGGGAAAGCTCGGAATCGCAAATCGAGTGAGAATTCGGCTTTCCTGGTGGTGGGGAACAGGAATATGTGTTTCTTTTTCATTTCTGAGCTCTTTATCAAAAGTGATGTTTTTGGGCTGAATTGAGTCCTGAGGCGAATGCTGCGTTAGACCTTGGGCTAGCTCTTCAGGGAAAGCTCGGAATCAAAAATCGAGAATTGGGTTTTCCAGCCTGTGGGAAACAGGAATATGTGTTTCTTTTTCATTTCTGAGCTCTTTGTCAAAAGTGATGTTTTTGGGCTGAATTGAGTCCTGAGACGAATGCTATGTTAGACCTTGGGCTAGCTCTTCAGGGAAAGCTCGGAATCAAAAATCAAGCGAGAATTCGGCTTTCCTGGTGGTGGGGAACAGGAATATGTGCTTCTTTTTCATTTCTGAGCTCTTTGTCAAAAGTGATGTTTTTGGGCTGAATTGAGTCCTGAGACGAATGCTGTGTTAGACCTTGGGCTAGCTCTTCAGGGAAAGCTCGGAATCGAAAATTAAGCGAGAATTCGACTTTTCAGCCCTTGGGGAACAGGAATATGTTTTTCTTTTTCATTTCTGAGCTCTTTGTGAAAAGTGATGTTTTTGGGCTGAATTGAGTCCAGAGGCGAATGCTGTGTTAGACCTTGGGCTAGCTCTTCAGGGAAAGCTCGGAATAGAAAATCATGCGAGAATTGGGCTTTCCAGCCTGTGGGGAACAGGAATATGTGTTTCTTTTTCATTTCTGAGCTCTTTGTGAAAAGTGATGTTTTTGGGCTGAATTGAGTCCTGAGGCGAATGCTGTGTTAGACCTTGGGCTAGCTCTTCAGGGAAAGCTCGGAATCGAAAATCAAGCGAGAATTGGGCTTTCCAGCCTGTGGGGAACAGGAATATGTTTTTCTTTTTCATTTCTGAGCTCTTTGTCAAAAGTGATGTTTTTGGGCTGAATTGAGACCTGAGGCGAATGCTGTGTTAGACCTTGGGCTAGCTCTTCAGGGAAAGCTGGGAATCGAAAATCAAGCGAGAATTCGACTTTTCAGCCCTTGGGGAACAGGAATATGCTGTGTTAGACCTTGGGCTAGCTCTTCAGGGAAAGCTCGGAATCAAAAATCAAGCGAGAATTCGGCTCTCCAACCTTTGGGGAAAAGGAATATGTGTTTCTTTTTCATTTCTGAGCTCTTTGTCAAAAGTGATGTTTTTGGGCTGAATTGAGACCTGAAGCGAATACTGTGTTAGACCTTGGGCTAGCTCTTCAGGAAAAGCTCGGAATCGAAAATTAAGCGAGAATTCGACTTTTCAGCCCTTGGGGAACAGGAATATGTTTTTCTTTTTCATTTCTGAGCTCTTTGTCAAAAGTGATGTTTTTGGGCTGAATTGAGACCTGAGGCGAATGCTGTGTTAGACCTTGGGCTAGCTCTTCAGGGAAAGCTCGGAATCGCAAATCGAGCGAGAATTCAGCTTTCCTGGTGGTGGGGAACAGGAATATGTCTTTCTTTTTCATTTCTGAGCTCTTTGTCAAAAGTGATGTTTTTGGGCTGAATTGAGTCCTGAGGCGAATGCTGTGTTAGGCCTTGGGCTAGCTCTTCAGGGAAAGCTCGGAATAGAAAATCATGCGAGAATTCAGCTCTCCAACCTTTGGGGAAAAGGAATATGTGTTTCTTTTTCATTTCTGAGCTCTTTGTCAAAAGTGATGTTTTTGGGCTGAATTTAGTCCTGAAGCGAATACTGTGTTATAGACCTTGGGCTAGCTCTTCAGGAAAAGCTCGGAATCGAAAATTAAGCGAGAATTCGACTTTTCAGCCCTTGGGGAACAGGAATATGTTTTTCTTTTTCATTTCTGAGCTCTTTGTGAAAAGTGATGTTTTTGGGCTCAATTGAGTCCTGAGGCGAATGCTGTGTTAGACCTTGGGCTAGCTCTTCAGGGAAAGCTCGGAATAGAAAATCATGCGAGAATTGGGCTTTCCAGCCTGTGGGGAACAGGAATATGTGTTTCTTTTTCATTTCTGAGCTCTTTGTCAAAAGTGATGTTTTGGGGCAGAATTGTCCTGAGGCGAATGCTGTGTTAGACCTTGGGCTAGCTCTTCATGGAAAGCTCGGAATCGCAAATCGAGCGAGAATTCAGCTTTCCTGGTGGTGGGGAACAGGAATATGTGTTTTTTCATTTCTGAGCTCTTTGTCAAAAGTGATGTTTTTGGGCTGAATTGAGTCCTGAGGCGAATGCTGTTAGACCTTGGGCTAGCTCTTCAGGGAAAGCTCGGAATCGCAAATCGAGTGAGAATTCGGCTTTCCTGGTGGTGGGGAACAGGAATATGTGTTTCTTTTTCATTTCTGAGCTCTTTATCAAAAGTGATGTTTTTGGGCTGAATTGAGTCCTGAGGCGAATGCTGCGTTAGACCTTGGGCTAGCTCTTCAGGGAAAGCTCGGAATCAAAAATCGAGAATTGGGTTTTCCAGCCTGTGGGAAACAGGAATATGTGTTTCTTTTTCATTTCTGAGCTCTTTGTCAAAAGTGATGTTTTTGGGCTGAATTGAGTCCTGAGACGAATGCTATGTTAGACCTTGGGCTAGCTCTTCAGGGAAAGCTCGGAATCAAAAATCAAGCGAGAATTCGGCTTTCCTGGTGGTGGGGAACAGGAATATGTGCTTCTTTTTTCATTTCTGAGCTCTTTGTCAAAAGTGATGTTTTTGGGCTGAATTGAGTCCTGAGACGAATGCTGTGTTAGACCTTGGGCTAGCTCTTCAGGGAAAGCTCGGAATCGAAAATTAAGCGAGAATTCGACTTTTCAGCCCTTGGGGAACAGGAATATGTTTTTCTTTTTCATTTCTGAGCTCTTTGTGAAAAGTGATGTTTTTGGGCTGAATTGAGTCCAGAGGCGAATGCTGTGTTAGACCTTGGGCTAGCTCTTCAGGGAAAGCTCGGAATAGAAAATCATGCGAGAATTGGGCTTTCCAGCCTGTGGGGAACAGGAATATGTGTTTCTTTTTCATTTCTGAGCTCTTTGTGAAAAGTGATGTTTTTGGGCTGAATTGAGTCCTGAGGCGAATGCTGTGTTAGACCTTGGGCTAGCTCTTCAGGGAAAGCTCGGAATCGAAAATCAAGCGAGAATTGGGCTTTCCAGCCTGTGGGGAACAGGAATATGTTTTTCTTTTTCATTTCTGAGCTCTTTGTCAAAAGTGATGTTTTTGGGCTGAATTGAGACCTGAGGCGAATGCTGTGTTAGACCTTGGGCTAGCTCTTCAGGGAAAGCTGGGAATCGAAAATCAAGCGAGAATTCGACTTTTCAGCCCTTGGGGAACAGGAATATGCTGTGTTAGACCTTGGGCTAGCTCTTCAGGGAAAGCTCGGAATCAAAAATCAAGCGAGAATTCGGCTCTCCAACCTTTGGGGAAAAGGAATATGTGTTTCTTTTTCATTTCTGAGCTCTTTGTCAAAAGTGATGTTTTTGGGCTGAATTTAGTCCTGAAGCGAATACTGTGTTAGACCTTGGGCTAGCTCTTCAGGAAAAGCTCGGAATCGAAAATTAAGCGAGAATTCGACTTTTCAGCCCTTGGGGAACAGGAATATGTTTTTCTTTTTCATTTCTGAGCTCTTTGTCAAAAGTGATGTTTTTGGGCTGAATTGAGACCTGAGGCGAATGCTGTGTTAGACCTTGGGCTAGCTCTTCAGGGAAAGCTCGGAATCGCAAATCGAGCGAGAATTCAGCTTTCCTGGTGGTGGGGAACAGGAATATGTCTTTCTTTTTCATTTCTGAGCTCTTTGTCAAAAGTGATGTTTTTGGGCTGAATTGAGTCCTGAGGCGAATGCTGTGTTAGGCCTTGGGCTAGCTCTTCAGGGAAAGCTCGGAATAGAAAATCATGCGAGAATTCAGCTCTCCAACCTTTGGGGAAAAGGAATATGTGTTTCTTTTTCATTTCTGAGCTCTTTGTCAAAAGTGATGTTTTTGGGCTGAATTTAGTCCTGAAGCGAATACTGTGTTATAGACCTTGGGCTAGCTCTTCAGGAAAAGCTCGGAATCGAAAATTAAGCGAGAATTCGACTTTTCAGCCCTTGGGGAACAGGAATATGTTTTTCTTTTTCATTTCTGAGCTCTTTGTGAAAAGTGATGTTTTTGGGCTCAATTGAGTCCTGAGGCGAATGCTGTGTTAGACCTTGGGCTAGCTCTTCAGGGAAAGCTCGGAATAGAAAATCATGCGAGAATTGGGCTTTCCAGCCTGTGGGGAACAGGAATATGTGTTTCTTTTTCATTTCTGAGCTCTTTGTCAAAAGTGATGTTTTTGGGCTGAATTGAGTCCTGATGCGAATGCTGTGTTAGACGTTGGGCTAGCTCTTCAGGGAAAGCTCGGAATCGAAAATCGAGCGAGAATTCAGCTTTCCTGGTGGTGGGGAACAGGAATATGTGTTTCTTTTTCATTTCTGAGCTCTTTGTCAAAAGTGATGTTTTTGGGCTGAATTGAGTCCTGAGGCGAATGCTGTGTTAGACGTTGGGCTAGCTCTTCAGGGAAAGCTCGGAATAGAAAATCATGCATGAATTGGGCTTTCCAGCCTGTGGGGAACAGGAATATGTTTTTCTTTTTCATTTCTGAGCTCTTTGTGAAAAGTGATGTTTTTGGGCTGAATTGAGTCCTGAGGCGAATGCTGTGTTAGACCTTGGGCTAGCTCTTCAGGGAAAGCTCGGAATAGAAAATCATGCGAGAATTGGGCTTTCCAGCCTGTGGGGAACAGGAATATGTGTTTCTTTTTCATTTCTGAGCTCTTTGTGAAAAGTGATGTTTTTGGGCTGAATTGAGTCCTGAGGCGAATGCTGTGTTAGACCTTGGGCTAGCTCTTCAGGGAAAGCTCGGAATCGAAAATCAAGCGAGAATTGGGCTTTCCAGCCTGTGGGGAACAGGAATATGTTTTTCTTTTTCATTTCTGAGCTCTTTGTCAAAAGTGATGTTTTTGGGCTGAATTGAGACCTGAGGCGAATGCTGTGTTAGACCTTGGGCTAGCTCTTCAGGGAAAGCTGGGAATCGAAAATCAAGCGAGAATTCGACTTTTCAGCCCTTGGGGAACAGGAATATGCTGTGTTAGACCTTGGGCTAGCTCTTCAGGGAAAGCTCGGAATCAAAAATCAAGCGAGAATTCGGCTCTCCAACCTTTGGGGAAAAGGAATATGTGTTTCTTTTTCATTTCTGAGCTCTTTGTCAAAAGTGATGTTTTGGGGCTGAATTTAGTCCTGAAGCGAATACTGTGTTAGACCTTGGGCTAGCTCTTCAGGAAAAGCTCGGAATCGAAAATTAAGCGAGAATTCGACTTTTCAGCCCTTGGGGAACAGGAATATGTTTTTCTTTTTCATTTCTGAGCTCTTTGTCAAAAGTGATGTTTTTGGGCTGAATTGAGACCTGAGGCGAATGCTGTGTTAGACCTTGGGCTAGCTCTTCAGGGAAAGCTCGGAATCGCAAATCGAGCGAGAATTCAGCTTTCCTGGTGGTGGGGAACAGGAATATGTCTTTCTTTTTCATTTCTGAGCTCTTTGTCAAAAGTGATGTTTTTGGGCTGAATTGAGTCCTGAGGCGAATGCTGTGTTAGGCCTTGGGCTAGCTCTTCAGGGAAAGCTCGGAATAGAAAATCATGCGAGAATTCAGCTCTCCAACCTTTGGGGAAAAGGAATATGTGTTTCTTTTTCATTTCTGAGCTCTTTGTCAAAAGTGATGTTTTTGGGCTGAATTTAGTCCTGAAGCGAATACTGTGTTATAGACCTTGGGCTAGCTCTTCAGGAAAAGCTCGGAATCGAAAATTAAGCGAGAATTCGACTTTTCAGCCCTTGGGGAACAGGAATATGTTTTTCTTTTTCATTTCTGAGCTCTTTGTGAAAAGTGATGTTTTTGGGCTCAATTGAGTCCTGAGGCGAATGCTGTGTTAGACCTTGGGCTAGCTCTTCAGGGAAAGCTCGGAATAGAAAATCATGCGAGAATTGGGCTTTCCAGCCTGTGGGGAACAGGAATATGTGTTTCTTTTTCATTTCTGAGCTCTTTGTCAAAAGTGATGTTTTTGGGCTGAATTGAGTCCTGAGGCGAATGCTGTGTTAGGCCTTGGGCTAGCTCTTCAGGAAAGCTCGGAATCGAAAATCGAGCGAGAATTCAGCTTTCCTGGTGGTGGGGAACAGGAATATGTTTCTTTTTCATTTCTGAGCTCTTTGTCAAAAGTGATGTTTTTGGGCTGAATTGAGTCCTGAGGCGAATGCTGTGTTAGACGTTGGGCTAGCTCTTCAGGGAAAGCTCGGAATAGAAAATCATGCATGAATTGGGCTTTCCAGCCTGTGGGGAACAGGAATATGTGTTTCTTTTTCATTTCTGAGCTCTTTGTCAAAAGTAATATTTTTGGGCTGAATTGAGTCCTGAGGCGAATGCTGTGTTATAGACCTTGGGCTAGCTCTTCAGGGAAAGCTCGGAATCGAAAATCAAGCGAGAATTCGGCTTTCCAGCCTGTGGGGAACAGGAATATGTGTTTCTTTTTCATTTCTGAGCTCTTTGTCAAAAGTGATGTTTTTGGGCTGAATTGAGTCCTGAGGCGAATGCTGTTAGACCTTGGGCTAGCTCTTCAGGGAAAGCTCGGAATCGAAAATTAAGCGAGAATTCGACTTTTCAGCCCTTGGGGAACAGGAATATGTGTTTCTTTTTCATTTCTGAGCTCTTTGTGAAAAGTGATGTTTTTGGGCTCAATTGAGTCCTGAGGCGAATGCTGTGTTAGACCTTGGGCTAGCTCTTCAGGGAAAGCTCGGAATAGAAAATCATGCGAGAATTGGGCTTTCCAGCCTGTGGGGAACAGGAATATGTGTTTCTTTTTCATTTCTGAGCTCTTTGTCAAAAGTGATATTTTTGGGCTGAATTGAGTCCTGAGGCGAATGCTGTGTTAGGCCTTGGGCTAGCTCTTCAGGGAAAGCTCGGAATCGAAAATCAAGCGAGAATTGGGCTTTCCAGCCTGTGGGGAACAGGAATATGTGTTTCTTTTTCATTTCTGAGCTCTTTGTCAAAAGTGATGTTTTTGGGCTGAATTGAGACCTGAGGCGAATGCTGTGTTAGACCTTGGGCTAGCTCTTCAGGGAAAGCTCGGAATCGCAAATCGAGCGAGAATTCAGCTTTCCTGGTTGTGGGGAACAGGAATATGTGTTTCTTTTTCATTTCTGAGCTCTTTGTCAAAAGTGATGTTTTTGGGCTGAATTGAGTCCTGAGGCGAATGCTGTGTTAGACGTTGGGCTAGCTCTTCAGGGAAAGCTCGGAATAGAAAATCATGCGAGAATTGGGCTTTCCAACCTTTGGGGAAAAGGAATATGTGTTTCTTTTTCATTTCTGAGCTCTTTGTCAAAAGTGATGTTTTTGGGCTGAATTTAGTCCTGAAGCGAATACTGTGTTAGACCTTGGGCTAGCTCTTCAGGAAAAGCTCGGAATCGAAAATTAAGCGAGAATTCGACTTTTCAGCCCTTGGGGAACAGGAATATGTTTTTCTTTTTCATTTCTGAGCTCTTTGTGAAAAGTGATGTTTTTGGGCTCAATTGAGTCCTGAGGCGAATGCTGTGTTAGACGTTGGGCTAGCTCTTCAGGGAAAGCTCGGAATAGAAAATCATGCATGAATTGGGCTTTCAGCCTGTGGGGAACAGGAATATGTGTTTCTTTTTCATTTCTGAGCTCTTTGTCAAAAGTAATATTTTTGGGCTGAATTGAGTCCTGAGGCGAATGCTGTGTTATAGACCTTGGGCTAGCTCTTCAGGGAAAGCTCGGAATCGAAAATCAAGCGAGAATTCGGCTTTCCAGCCTGTGGGGAACAGGAATATGTGTTTCTTTTTCATTTCTGAGCTCTTTGTCAAAAGTGATGTTTTTGGGCTGAATTGAGTCCTGAGGCGAATGCTGTTAGACCTTGGGCTAGCTCTTCAGGGAAAGCTCGGAATCGCGAAAATTAAGCGAGAATTCGACTTTTCAGCCCTTGGGGAACAGGAATATGTGTTTCTTTTTCATTTCTGAGCTCTTTGTGAAAAGTGATGTTTTTGGGCTCAATTGAGTCCTGAGGCGAATGCTGTGTTAGACCTTGGGCTAGCTCTTCAGGGAAAGCTCGGAATAGAAAATCTTGCGAGAATTGGGCTTTCCAGCCTGTGGGGAACAGGAATATGTGTTTCTTTTTCATTTCTGAGCTCTTTGTCAAAAGTGATATTTTTGGGCTGAATTGAGTCCTGAGGCGAATGCTGTGTTAGGCCTTGGGCTAGCTCTTCAGGGAAAGCTCGGAATCGAAAATCAAGCGAGAATTGGGCTTTCCAGCCTGTGGGGAACAGGAATATGTGTTTCTTTTTCATTTCTGAGCTCTTTGTCAAAAGTGATGTTTTTGGGCTGAATTGAGACCTGAGGCGAATGCTGTGTTAGACCTTGGGCTAGCTCTTCAGGGAAAGCTCGGAATCGCAAATCGAGCGAGAATTCAGCTTTCCTGGTTGTGGGGAACAGGAATATGTGTTTCTTTTTCATTTCTGAGCTCTTTGTCAAAAGTGATGTTTTTGGGCTGAATTGAGACCTGAGGCGAATGCTGTGTTAGACCTTGGGCTAGCTCTTCAGGGAAAGCTCGGAATCAAAAATCAAGCGAGAATTGGGCTCTCCAACCTTTGGGGAAAAGGAATATGTGTTTCTTTTTCATTTCTGAGCTCTTTGTCAAAAGTGATGTTTTTGGGCTGAATTTAGTCCTGAAGCGAATACTGTGTTAGACCTTGGGCTAGCTCTTCAGGAAAAGCTCGGAATCGAAAATTAAGCGAGAATTCGACTTTTCAGCCCTTGGGGAACAGGAATATGTTTTTCTTTTTCATTTCTGAGCTCTTTGTGAAAAGTGATATTTTTGGGCTCAATTGAGTCCTGAGGCGAATGCTGTGTTAGACCTTGGGCTAGCTCTTCAGGGAAAGCTCGGAATAGAAAATCATGCGAGAATTGGGCTTTCCAGCCTGTGGGGAACAGGAATATGTGTTTCTTTTTCATTTCTGAGCTCTTTGTCAAAAGTGATGTTTTTGGGCTGAATTGAGTCCTGAGGCGAATGCTGTGTTAGGCCTTGGGCTAGCTCTTCAGGGAAAGCTCGGAATCGAAAATCAAGCGAGAATTGGGCTTTCCAGCCTGTGGGGAACAGGAATATGTGTTTCTTTTTCATTTCTGAGCTCTTTGTCAAAAGTGATGTTTTTGGGCTGAATTGAGACCTGAGGCGAATGCTGTGTTAGACCTTGGGCTAGCTCTTCAGGGAAAGCTCGGAATCGCAAATCGAGCGAGAATTCAGCTTTCCTGGTTGTGGGGAACAGGAATATGTGTTTCTTTTTCATTTCTGAGCTCTTTGTCAAAAGTGATGTTTTTGGGCTGAATTGAGTCCTGAGGCGAATGCTGTGTTAGACGTTGGGCTAGCTCTTCAGGGAAAGCTCGGAATAGAAAATCATGCGAGAATTGGGCTTTCCAGCCTGTGGGGAACAGGAATATGTGTTTCTTTTTCATTTCTGAGCTCTTTGTCAAAAGTGATGTTTTTGGGCTGAATTGAGACCTGAGGCGAATGCTGTGTTAGACCTTGGGCTAGCTCTTCAGGGAAAGCTCGGAATCAAAAATCAAGCGAGAATTGGGCTCTCCAACCTTTGGGGAAAACGAATATGTGTTTCTTTTTCATTTCTGAGCTCTTTGTCAAAAGTGATGTTTTTGGGCTGAATTTAGTCCTGAAGCGAATACTGTGTTAGACCTTGGGCTAGCTCTTCAGGAAAAGCTCGGAATCGAAAATTAAGCGAGAATTCGACTTTTCAGCCCTTGGGGAACAGGAATATGTTTTTCTTTTTCATTTCTGAGCTCTTTGTGAAAAGTGATGTTTTTGGGCTCAATTGAGTCCTGAGGCGAATGCTGTGTTAGACCTTGGGCTAGCTCTTCAGGGAAAGCTCGGAATAGAAAATCATGCATGAATTGGGCTTTCCAGCCTGTGGGGAACAGGAATATGTGTTTCTTTTTCATTTCTGAGCTCTTTGTCAAAAGTAATATTTTTGGGCTGAATTGAGTCCTGAGGCGAATGCTGTGTTATAGACCTTGGGCTAGCTCTTCAGGGAAAGCTCGGAATCGAAAATCAAGCGAGAATTCGGCTTTCCAGCCTGTGGGGAACAGGAATATGTGTTTCTTTTTCATTTCTGAGCTCTTTGTCAAAAGTGATGTTTTTGGGCTGAATTGAGTCCTGAGGCGAATGCTGTTAGACCTTGGGCTAGCTCTTCAGGGAAAGCTCGGAATCGAAAATTAAGCGAGAATTCGACTTTTCAGCCCTTGGGGAACAGGAATATGTGTTTCTTTTTCATTTCTGAGCTCTTTGTCAAAAGTGATGTTTTTGGGCTCAATTGAGTCCTGAGGCGAATGCTGTGTTAGACCTTGGGCTAGCTCTTCAGGGAAAGCTCGGAATCGCAAATCGAGCGAGAATTCAGCTTTCCTGGTTGTGGGGAACAGGAATATGTGTTTTCTTTTTCATTTCTGAGCTCTTTGTCAAAAGTGATGTTTTTGGGCTGAATTGAGTCCTGAGGCGAATGCTGTGTTAGACGTTGGGCTAGCTCTTCAGGGAAAGCTCGGAATAGAAAATCATGCGAGAATTGGGCTTTCCAGCCTGTGGGGAACAGGAATATGTGTTTCTTTTTCATTTCTGAGCTCTTTGTGAAAAGTGATGTTTTTGGGCTCAATTGAGTCCTGAGGCGAATGCTGTGTTAGACCTTGGGCTAGCTCTTCAGGGAAAGCTCGGAATCGAAAATCATGCGAGAATTGGGCTTTCCAGCCTGTGGGGAACAGGAATATGTGTTTCTTTTTCATTTCTGAGCTCTTTGTCAAAAGTGATGTTTTTGGGCTGAATTGAGACCTGAGGCGAATGCTGTGTTAGACCTTGGGCTAGCTCTTCAGGGAAAGCTGGGAATCGAAAATCAAGCGAGAATTCGACTTTTCAGCCCTTGGGGAACAGGAATATGCTGTGTTAGACCTTGGGCTAGCTCTTCAGGGAAAGCTCGGAATCAAAAATCAAGCGAGAATTCGGCTCTCCAACCTTTGGGGAAAAGGAATATGTGTTTCTTTTTCATTTCTGAGCTCTTTGTCAAAAGTGATGTTTTTGGGCTGAATTTAGTCCTGAAGCGAATACTGTGTTAGACCTTGGGCTAGCTCTTCAGGAAAAGCTCGGAATCGAAAATTAAGCGAGAATTCGACTTTTCAGCCCTTGGGGAACAGGAATATGTTTTTCTTTTTCATTTCTGAGCTCTTTGTCAAAAGTGATGTTTTTGGGCTGAATTGAGACCTGAGGCGAATGCTGTGTTAGACCTTGGGCTAGCTCTTCAGGGAAAGCTCGGAATCGCAAATCGAGCGAGAATTCAGCTTTCCTGGTGGTGGGGAACAGGAATATGTCTTTCTTTTTCATTTCTGAGCTCTTTGTCAAAAGTGATGTTTTTGGGCTGAATTGAGTCCTGAGGCGAATGCTGTGTTAGGCCTTGGGCTAACTCTTCAGGGAAAGCTCGGAATAGAAAATCATGCGAGAATTCAGCTCTCCAACCTTTGGGGAAAAGGAATATGTGTTTCTTTTTCATTTCTGAGCTCTTTGTCAAAAGTGATGTTTTTGGGCTGAATTTAGTCCTGAAGCGAATACTGTGTTATAGACCTTGGGCTAGCTCTTCAGGAAAAGCTCGGAATCGAAAATTAAGCGAGAATTCGACTTTTCAGCCCTTGGGGAACAGGAATATGTTTTTCTTTTTCATTTCTGAGCTCTTTGTGAAAAGTGATGTTTTTGGGCTCAATTGAGTCCTGAGGCGAATGCTGTGTTAGACCTTGGGCTAGCTCTTCAGGGAAAGCTCGGAATAGAAAATCATGCGAGAATTGGGCTTTCCAGCCTGTGGGGAACAGGAATATGTGTTTCTTTTTCATTTCTGAGCTCTTTGTCAAAAGTGATGTTTTTGGGCTGAATTGAGTCCTGAGGCGAATGCTGTGTTAGGCCTTGGGCTAGCTCTTCAGGGAAAGCTCGGAATCGAAAATCGAGCGAGAATTCAGCTTTCCTGGTGGTGGGGAACAGGAATATGTGTTTCTTTTTCATTTCTGAGCTCTTTGTCAAAAGTAATATTTTTGGGCTGAATTGAGTCCTGAGGCGAATGCTGTGTTATTGACCTTGGGCTAGCTCTTCAGGGAAAGCTCGGAATCGAAAATCAAGCGAGAATTCGGCTTTCCAGCCTGTGGGGAACAGGAATATGTGTTTCTTTTTCATTTCTGAGCTCTTTGTCAAAAGTGATGTTTTTGGGCTGAATTGAGTCCTGAGGCGAATGCTGTTAGACCTTGGGCTAGCTCTTCAGGGAAAGCTCGGAATCGAAAATTAAGCGAGAATTCGACTTTTCAGCCCTTGGGGAACAGGAATATGTGTTTCTTTTTCATTCTGAGCTCTTTGTGAAAAGTGATGTTTTTGGGCTCAATTGAGTCCTGAGGCGAATGCTGTGTTAGACGTTGGGCTAGCTCTTCAGGGAAAGCTCGGAATAGAAAATCATGCATGAATTGGGCTTTCCAGCCTGTGGGGAACAGGAATATGTGTTTCTTTTTCATTTCTGAGCTCTTTGTCAAAAGTAATATTTTTGGGCTGAATTGAGTCCTGAGGCGAATGCTGTGTTATAGACCTTGGGCTAGCTCTTCAGGGAAAGCTCGGAATCGAAAATCAAGCGAGAATTCGGCTTTCCAGCCTGTGGGGAACAGGAATATGTGTTTCTTTTTCATTTCTGAGCTCTTTGTCAAAAGTGATGTTTTTGGGCTGAATTGAGTCCTGAGGCGAATGCTGTTAGACCTTGGGCTAGCTCTTCAGGGAAAGCTCGGAATCGAAAATTAAGCGAGAATTCGACTTTTCAGCCCTTGGGGAACAGGAATATGTGTTTCTTTTTCATTTCTGAGCTCTTTGTGAAAAGTGATGTTTTTGGGCTCAATTGAGTCCTGAGGCGAATGCTGTGTTAGACCTTGGGCTAGCTCTTCAGGGAAAGCTCGGAATAGAAAATCATGCGAGAATTGGGCTTTCCAGCCTGTGGGGAACAGGAATATGTGTTTCTTTTTCATTTCTGAGCTCTTTGTCAAAAGTGATATTTTTGGGCTGAATTGAGTCCTGAGGCGAATGCTGTGTTAGGCCTTGGGCTAGCTCTTCAGGGAAAGCTCGGAATCGAAAATCAAGCGAGAATTGGGCTTTCCAGCCTGTGGGGAACAGGAATATGTGTTTCTTTTTCATTTCTGAGCTCTTTGTCAAAAGTGATGTTTTTGGGCTGAATTGAGACCTGAGGCGAATGCTGTGTTAGACCTTGGGCTAGCTCTTCAGGGAAAGCTCGGAATCGCAAATCGAGCGAGAATTCAGCTTTCCTGGTTGTGTGGGAACAGGAATATGTGTTTCTTTTTCATTTCTGAGCTCTTTGTCAAAAGTGATGTTTTTGGGCTGAATTGAGTCCTGAGGCGAATGCTGTGTTAGACGTTGGGCTAGCTCTTCAGGGAAAGCTCGGAATAGAAAATCATGCGAGAATTGGGCTTTCCAGCCTGTGGGGAACAGGAATATGTGTTTCTTTTTCATTTCTGAGCTCTTTGTCAAAAGTGATGTTTTTGGGCTGAATTGAGACCTGAGGCGAATGCTGTGTTAGACGTTGGGCTAGCTCTTCAGGGAAAGCTCGGAATCAAAAATCAAGCGAGAATTGGGCTCTCCAACCTTTGGGGAAAAGGAATATGTGTTTCTTTTTCATTTCTGAGCTCTTTGTCAAAAGTGATGTTTTTGGGCTGAATTTAGTCCTGAAGCGAATACTGTGTTAGACCTTGGGCTAGCTCTTCAGGAAAAGCTCGGAATCGAAAATTAAGCGAGAATTCGACTTTTCAGCCCTTGGGGAACAGGAATATGTTTTTCTTTTTCATTTCTGAGCTCTTTGTGAAAAGTGATGTTTTTGGGCTCAATTGAGTCCTGAGGCGAATGCTGTGTTAGACGTTGGGCTAGCTCTTCAGGGAAAGCTCGGAATAGAAAATCATGCATGAATTGGGCTTTCCAGCCTGTGGGGAACAGGAATATGTGTTTCTTTTTCATTTCTGAGCTCTTTGTCAAAAGTGATATTTTTGGGCTGAATTGAGTCCTGAGGCGAATGCTGTGTTAGGCCTTGGGCTAGCTCTTCAGGGAAAGCTCGGAATCGAAAATCAAGCGAGAATTGGGCTTTCCAGCCTGTGGGGAACAGGAATATGTGTTTCTTTTTCATTTCTGAGCTCTTTGTCAAAAGTGATGTTTTTGGGCTGAATTGAGACCTGAGGCGAATGCTGTGTTAGACCTTGGGCTAGCTCTTCAGGGAAAGCTCGGAATCGCAAATCGAGCGAGAATTCAGCTTTCCTGGTTGTGGGGAACAGGAATATGTGTTTCTTTTTCATTTCTGAGCTCTTTGTCAAAAGTGATGTTTTTGGGCTGAATTGAGACCTGAGGCGAATGCTGTGTTAGACCTTGGGCTAGCTCTTCAGGGAAAGCTCGGAATCAAAAATCAAGCGAGAATTGGGCTCTCCAACCTTTGGGGAAAAGGAATATGTGTTTCTTTTTCATTTCTGAGCTCTTTGTCAAAAGTGATGTTTTTGGGCTGAATTTAGTCCTGAAGCGAATACTGTGTTAGACCTTGGGCTAGCTCTTCAGGAAAAGCTCGGAATCGAAAATTAAGCGAGAATTCGACTTTTCAGCCCTTGGGGAACAGGAATATGTTTTTCTTTTTCATTTCTGAGCTCTTTGTGAAAAGTGATATTTTTGGGCTCAATTGAGTCCTGAGGCGAATGCTGTGTTAGACCTTGGGCTAGCTCTTCAGGGAAAGCTCGGAATAGAAAATCATGCGAGAATTGGGCTTTCCAGCCTGTGGGGAACAGGAATATGTGTTTCTTTTTCATTTCTGAGCTCTTTGTCAAAAGTGATGTTTTTGGGCTGAATTGAGTCCTGAGGCGAATGCTGTGTTAGGCCTTGGGCTAGCTCTTCAGGGAAAGCTCGGAATCGAAAATCAAGCGAGAATTGGGCTTTCCAGCCTGTGGGGAACAGGAATATGTGTTTCTTTTTCATTTCTGAGCTCTTTGTCAAAAGTGATGTTTTTGGGCTGAATTGAGACCTGAGGCGAATGCTGTGTTAGACCTTGGGCTAGCTCTTCAGGGAAAGCTCGGAATCGCAAATCGAGCGAGAATTCAGCTTTCCTGGTTGTGGGGAACAGGAATATGTGTTTCTTTTTCATTTCTGAGCTCTTTGTCAAAAGTGATGTTTTTGGGCTGAATTGAGTCCTGAGGCGAATGCTGTGTTAGACGTTGGGCTAGCTCTTCAGGGAAAGCTCGGAATAGAAAATCATGCGAGAATTGGGCTTTCCAGCCTGTGGGGAACAGGAATATGTGTTTCTTTTTCATTTCTGAGCTCTTTGTCAAAAGTGATGTTTTTGGGCTGAATTGAGACCTGAGGCGAATGCTGTGTTAGACCTTGGGCTAGCTCTTCAGGGAAAGCTCGGAATCAAAAATCAAGCGAGAATTGGGCTCTCCAACCTTTGGGGAAAAGGAATATGTGTTTCTTTTTCATTTCTGAGCTCTTTGTCAAAAGTGATGTTTTTGGGCTGAATTTAGTCCTGAAGCGAATACTGTGTTAGACCTTGGGCTAGCTCTTCAGGAAAAGCTCGGAATCGAAAATTAAGCGAGAATTCGACTTTTCAGCCCTTGGGGAACAGGAATATGTGTTTCTTTTTCATTTCTGAGCTCTTTGTCAAAAGTGATGTTTTTGGGCTGAATTGAGTCCTGAGGCGAATGCTGTGTTAGACGTTGGGCTAGCTCTTCAGGGAAAGCTCGGAATAGAAAATCATGCATGAATTGGGCTTTCCAGCCTGTGGGGAACAGGAATATGTGTTTCTTTTTCATTTCTGAGCTCTTTGTCAAAAGTAATATTTTTGGGCTGAATTGAGTCCTGAGGCGAATGCTGTGTTATAGACCTTGGGCTAGCTCTTCAGGGAAAGCTCGAATCGAAAATCAAGCGAGAATTGGGCTTTCCAGCCTGTGGGGAACAGGAATATGTGTTTCTTTTCATTTCTGAGCTCTTTGTCAAAAGTGATGTTTTTGGGCTGAATTGAGTCCTGAGGCGAATGCTGTGTTAGGCCTTGGGCTAGCTCTTCAGGGAAAGCTCGGAATCGAAAATCGAGCGAGAATTCAGCTTTCCTGGTGGTGGGGAACAGGAATATGTGTTTCTTTTTCATTTCTGAGCTCTTTGTCAAAAGTGATGTTTTTGGGCTGAATTGAGTCCTGAGGCGAATGCTGTGTTAGACGTTGGGCTAGCTCTTCAGGGAAAGCTCGGAATAGAAAATCATGCATGAATTGGGCTTTCCAGCCTGTGGGGAACAGGAATATGTTTTTCTTTTTCATTTCTGAGCTCTTTGTGAAAAGTGATGTTTTTGGGCTGAATTGAGTCCTGAGGCGAATGCTGTGTTAGACCTTGGGCTAGCTCTTCAGGGAAAGCTCGGAATAGAAAATCATGCGAGAATTGGGCTTTCCAGCCTGTGGGGAACAGGAATATGTGTTTCTTTTTCATTTCTGAGCTCTTTGTGAAAAGTGATGTTTTTGGGCTGAATTGAGTCCTGAGGCGAATGCTGTGTTAGACCTTGGGCTAGCTCTTCAGGGAAAGCTCGGAATCGAAAATCAAGCGAGAATTGGGCTTTCCAGCCTGTGGGGAACAGGAATATGTTTTTCTTTTTCATTCTGAGCTCTTTGTCAAAAGTGATGTTTTTGGGCTGAATTGAGACCTGAGGCGAATGCTGTGTTAGACCTTGGGCTAGCTCTTCAGGGAAAGCTGGGAATCGAAAATCAAGCGAGAATTCGACTTTTCAGCCCTTGGGGAACAGGAATATGCTGTGTTAGACCTTGGGCTAGCTCTTCAGGGAAAGCTCGGAATCAAAAATCAAGCGAGAATTCGGCTCTCCAACCTTTGGGGAAAAGGAATATGTGTTTCTTTTTCATTTCTGAGCTCTTTGTCAAAAGTGATGTTTTTGGGCTGAATTTAGTCCTGAAGCGAATACTGTGTTAGACCTTGGGCTAGCTCTTCAGGAAAAGCTCGGAATCGAAAATTAAGCGAGAAATCGACTTTTCAGCCCTTGGGGAACAGGAATATGTTTTTCTTTTTCATTTCTGAGCTCTTTGTCAAAAGTGATGTTTTTGGGCTGAATGAGACCTGAGGCGAATGCTGTGTTAGACCTTGGGCTAGCTCTTCAGGGAAAGCTCGGAATCGCAAATCGAGCGAGAATTCAGCTTTCCTGGTGGTGGGGAACAGGAATATGTCTTTCTTTTTCATTTCTGAGCTCTTTGTCAAAAGTGATGTTTTTGGGCTGAATTGAGTCCTGAGGCGAATGCTGTGTTAGGCCTTGGGCTAACTCTTCAGGGAAAGCTCGGAATAGAAAATCATGCGAGAATTCAGCTCTCCAACCTTTGGGGAAAAGGAATATGTGTTTCTTTTTCATTTCTGAGCTCTTTGTCAAAAGTGATGTTTTTGGCTGAATTTAGTCTGAAGCGAATACTGTGTTATAGACCTTGGGCTAGCTCTTCAGGAAAAGCTCGGAATCGAAAATTAAGCGAGAATTCGACTTTTCAGCCCTTGGGGAACAGGAATATGTTTTTCTTTTTCATTTCTGAGCTCCTTGTGAAAAGTGATGTTTTTTGGGCTCAATTGAGTCCTGAGGCGAATGCTGTGTTAGACCTTGGCTAGCTCTTCAGGGAAAGCTCGGAATAGAAAATCATGCGAGAATTGGGCTTTCCAGCCTGTGGGGAACAGGAATATGTGTTTCTTTTTCATTTCTGAGCTCTTTGTCAAAAGTGATGTTTTTGGGCTGAATTGAGTCCTGAGGCGAATGCTGTGTTAGGCCTTGGGCTAGCTCTTCAGGGAAAGCTCGGAATCGAAAATCGAGCGAGAATTCAGCTTTCCTGGTGGTGGGGAACAGGAATATGTGTTTCTTTTTCATTTCTGAGCTCTTTGTCAAAAGTAATATTTTTGGGCTGAATTGAGTCCTGAGGCGAATGCTGTGTTATTGACCTTGGGCTAGCTCTTCAGGGAAAGCTCGGAATCGAAAATCAAGCGAGAATTGGGCTTTCCAGCCTGTGGGGAACAGGAATATGTGTTTCTTTTTTCATTTCTGAGCTCTTTGTCAAAAGTGATGTTTTTGGGCTGAATTGAGTCCTGAGGCGAATGCTGTTAGACCTTGGGCTAGCTCTTCAGGGAAAGCTCGGAATCGAAAATTAAGCGAGAATTCGACTTTTCAGCCCTTGGGGAACAGGAATATTGTGTTTCTTTTTCATTTCTGAGCTCTTTGTGAAAAGTGATGTTTTTGGGCTCAATTGAGTCCTGAGGCGAATGCTGTGTTAGACCTTGGGCTAGCTCTTCAGGGAAAGCTCGGAATCGAAAATCAAGCGAGAATTGGGCTTTCCAGCCTGTGGGGAACAGGAATATGTGTTTCTTTTTCATTTCTGAGCTCTTTGTCAAAAGTGATGTTTTTGGGCTGAATTGAGACCTGAGGCGAATGCTGTGTTAGACCTTGGGCTAGCTCTTCAGGGAAAGCTCGGAATCGCAAATCGAGCGAGAATTCAGCTTTCCTGGTTGTGGGGAACAGGAATATGTGTTTCTTTTTCATTTCTGAGCTCTTTGTCAAAAGTGATGTTTTTGGGCTGAATTGAGTCCTGAGGCGAATGCTGTGTTAGACGTTGGGCTAGCTCTTCAGGAAAGCTCGGAATAGAAAATCATGCGAGAATTGGGCTTTCCAGCGCCTGTGGGGAACAGGAATATGTGTTTCTTTTCATTTCTGAGCTCTTTGTCAAAAGTGATGTTTTTGGGCTGAATTGAGACCTGAGGCGAATGCTGTGTTAGACCTTGGGCTAGCTCTTCAGGGAAAGCTCGGAATCAAAAATCAAGCGAGAATTGGGCTCTCCAACCTTTGGGGAAAAGGAATATGTGTTTCTTTTTCATTTCTGAGCTCTTTGTCAAAAGTGATGTTTTTGGGCTGAATTTAGTCCTGAAGCGAATACTGTGTTAGACCTTGGGCTAGCTCTTCAGGAAAAGCTCGGAATCGAAAATTAAGCGAGAATTCGACTTTTCAGCCCTTGGGGAACAGGAATATGTTTTTCTTTTTCATTTCTGAGCTCTTTGTGAAAAGTGATGTTTTTGGGCTCAATTGAGTCCTGAGGCGAATGCTGTGTTAGACCTTGGGCTAGCTCTTCAGGGAAAGCTCGGAATAGAAAATCATGCGAGAATTGGGCTTTCCAGCCTGTGGGGAACAGGAATATGTGTTTCTTTTTCATTTCTGAGCTCTTTGTCAAAAGTGATGTTTTTGGGCTGAATTGAGTCCTGAGGCGAATGCTGTGTTTAGGCCTTGGGCTAGCTCTTCAGGGAAAGCTCGGAATCGAAAATCAAGCGAGAATTGGGCTTTCCAGCCTGTGGGGAACAGGAATATGTGTTTCTTTTTCATTTCTGAGCTCTTTGTCAAAAGTGATGTTTTTGGGCTGAATTGAGACCTGAGGCGAATGCTGTGTTAGACCTTGGGCTAGCTCTTCAGGGAAAGCTCGGAATCGCAAATCGAGCGAGAATTCAGCTTTCCTGGTTGTGGGGAACAGGAATATGTGTTTCTTTTTCATTTCTGAGCTCTTTGTCAAAAGTGATGTTTTTGGGCTGAATTTAGTCCTGAGGCGAATGCTGTGTTAGACGTTGGGCTAGCTCTTCAGGGAAAGCTCGGAATAGAAAATCATGCGAGAATTGGGCTTTCCAGCCTGTGGGGAACAGGAATATGTGTTTCTTTTTCATTTCTGAGCTCTTTGTCAAAAGTGATGTCTTTGGGCTGAATTGAGACCTGAGGCGAATGCTGTGTTAGACCTTGGGCTAGCTCTTCAGGGAAAGCTCGGAATCAAAAATCAAGCGAGAATTGGGCTCTCCAACCTTTGGGGAAAAGGAATATGTGTTTCTTTTTCATTTCTGAGCTCTTTGTCAAAAGTGATGTTTTTGGGCTGAATTTAGTCCTGAAGCGAATACTGTGTTAGACCTTGGCTAGCTCTTCAGGAAAAGCTCGGAATCGAAAATTAAGCGAGAATTCGACTTTTCAGCCCTTGGGGAACAGGAATATGTTTTTCTTTTTCATTTCTGAGCTCTTTGTGAAAAGTGATGTTTTTGGGCTCAATTGAGTCCTGAAGCGAATACTGTGTTACAGACCTTGGGCTAGCTCTTCAGGGAAAGCTCGGAATAGAAAATCATGCGAGAATTGGGCTTTCCAGCCTGTGGGGAACAGGAATATGTGTTTCTTTTTCATTTCTGAGCTCTTTGTCAAAAGTGATGTTTTTGGGCTGAATTGAGACCTGAGGCGAATGCTGTGTTAGACCTTGGGCTAGCTCTTCAGGGAAAGCTGGGAATCGAAAATCAAGCGAGAATTCGACTTTTCAGCCCTTGGGGAACAGGAATATGCTGTGTTAGACCTTGGGCTAGCTCTTCAGGGAAAGCTCGGAATCAAAAATCAAGCGAGAATTCGGCTCTCCAACCTTTGGGGAAAAGGAATATGTGTTTCTTTTTCATTTCTGAGCTCTTTGTCAAAAGTGATGTTTTTGGGCTGAATTTAGTCCTGAAGCGAATACTGTGTTAGACTTGGGCTAGCTCTTCAGGAAAAGCTCGGAATCGAAAATTAAGCGAGAATTCGACTTTTCAGCCCTTGGGGAACAGGAATATGTTTTTCTTTTTCATTTCTGAGCTCTTTGTCAAAAGTGATGTTTTTGGGCTGAATTGAGACCTGAGGCGAATGCTGTGTTAGACCTTGGGCTAGCTCTTCAGGGAAAGCTCGGAATAGCAAATCGAGCGAGAATTCAGCTTTCCTGGTGGTGGGGAACAGGAATATGTCTTTCTTTTTCATTTCTGAGCTCTTTGTCAAAAGTGATGTTTTTGGGCTGAATTGAGTCCTGAGGCGAATGCTGTGTTAGGCCTTGGGCTAACTCTTCAGGGAAAGCTCGGAATAGAAAATCATGCGAGAATTCAGCTCTCCAACCTTTGGGGAAAAGGAATATGTGTTTCTTTTTCATTTCTGAGCTCTTTGTCAAAAGTGATGTTTTTGGGCTGAATTTAGTCCTGAAGCGAATACTGTGTTATAGACCTTGGGCTAGCTCTTCAGGAAAAGCTCGGAATCGAAAATTAAGCGAGAATTCGACTTTTCAGCCCTTGGGGAACAGGAATATGTTTTTCTTTTTCATTTCTGAGCTCTTTGTGAAAAGTGATGTTTTTGGGCTCAATTGAGTCCTGAGGCGAATGCTGTGTTAGACCTTGGGCTAGCTCTTCAGGGAAAGCTCGGAATAGAAAATCATGCGAGAATTGGGCTTTCCAGCCTGTGGGGAACAGGAATATGTGTTTCTTTTTCATTTCTGAGCTCTTTGTCAAAAGTGATGTTTTTGGGCTGAATTGAGTCCTGAGGCGAATGCTGTGTTAGGCCTTGGGCTAGCTCTTCAGGGAAAGCTCGGAATCGAAAATCGAGCGAGAATTCAGCTTTCCTGGTGGTGGGGAACAGGAATATGTGTTTCTTTTTCATTTCTGAGCTCTTTGTCAAAAGTGATGTTTTTGGGCTGAATTGAGTCCTGAGGCGAATGCTGTGTTAGACGTTGGGCTAGCTCTTCAGGGAAAGCTCGGAATAGAAAATCATGCATGAATTGGCTTTCCAGCCTGTGGGGAACAGGAATATGTGTTTCTTTTTCATTTCTGAGCTCTTTGTCAAAAGTAATATTTTTGGGCTGAATTGAGTCCTGAGGCGAATGCTGTGTTATAGACCTTGGGCTAGCTCTTCAGGGAAAGCTCGGAATCGAAAATCAAGCGAGAATTGGGCTTTCCAGCCTGTGGGGAACAGGAATATGTGTTTCTTTTTCATTTCTGAGCTCTTTGTCAAAAGTGATGTTTTTGGCTGAATTGAGTCCTGAGGCGAATGCTGTTAGACCTTGGGCTAGCTCTTCAGGGAAAGCTCGGAATCGAAAATTAAGCGAGAATTCGACTTTTCAGCCCTTGGGGAACAGGAATATGTGTTTCTTTTTCATTTCTGAGCTCTTTGTGAAAAGTGATGTTTTTGGGCTCAATTGAGTCCTGAGGCGAATGCTGTGTTAGACCTTGGGCTAGCTCTTCAGGGAAAGCTCGGAATAGAAAATCATGCGAGAATTGGGCTTTCCAGCCTGTGGGGAACAGGAATATGTGTTTCTTTTTCATTTCTGAGCTCTTTGTCAAAAGTGATATTTTTGGGCTGAATTGAGTCCTGAGGCGAATGCTGTGTTAGGCCTTGGGCTAGCTCTTCAGGGAAAGCTCGGAATCGAAAATCAAGCGAGAATTGGGCTTTCCAGCCTGTGGGGAACAGGAATATGTGTTTCTTTTTCATTTCTGAGCTCTTTGTCAAAAGTGATGTTTTTGGGCTGAATTGAGACCTGAGGCGAATGCTGTGTTAGACCTTGGGCTAGCTCTTCAGGAAAGCTCGGAATCGCAAATCGAGCGAGAATTCAGCTTTCCTGGTTGTGGGGAACAGGAATATGTGTTTCTTTTTCATTTCTGAGCTCTTTGTCAAAAGTGATGTTTTTGGGCTGAATTGAGTCCTGAGGCGAATGCTGTGTTAGACGTTGGGCTAGCTCTTCAGGGAAAGCTCGGAATAGAAAATCATGCGAGAATTGGGCTTTCCAGCCTGTGGGAACAGGAATATGTGTTTCTTTTTCATTTCTGAGCTCTTTGTCAAAAGTGATGTTTTTGGGCTGAATTGAGACCTGAGGCGAATGCTGTGTTAGACCTTGGCTAGCTCTTCAGGGAAAGCTCGGAATCAAAAATCAAGCGAGAATTGGGCTCTCCAACCTTTGGGGAAAAGGAATATGTGTTTCTTTTTCATTTCTGAGCTCTTTGTCAAAAGTGATGTTTTTGGGCTGAATTTAGTCCTGAAGCGAATACTGTGTTAGACCTTGGGCTAGCTCTTCAGGGAAAAGCTCGGAATCGAAAATTAAGCGAGAATTCGACTTTTCAGCCCTTGGGGAACAGGAATATGTTTTTCTTTTTCATTTCTGAGCTCTTTGTGAAAAGTGATGTTTTTGGGCTCAATTGAGTCCTGAGGCGAATGCTGTGTTAGACCTTGGGCTAGCTCTTCAGGGAAAGCTCGGAATAGAAAATCATGCGAGAATTGGGCTTTCCAGCCTGTGGGGAACAGGAATATGTGTTTCTTTTTCATTTCTGAGCTCTTTGTCAAAAGTGATTGTTTTTGGGCTGAATTGAGTCCTGAGGCGAATGCTGTGTTAGGCCTTGGGCTAGCTCTTCAGGGAAAGCTCGGAATCGAAAATCAAGCGAGAATTGGGCTTTCCAGCCTGTGGGGAACAGGAATATGTGTTTCTTTTTCATTTCTGAGCTCTTTGTCAAAAGTGATGTTTTTGGGCTGAATTGAGACCTGAGGCGAATGCTGTGTTAGACCTTGGGCTAGCTCTTCAGGGAAAGCTCGGAATCGCAAATCGAGCGAGAATTCAGCTTTCCTGGTTGTGGGGAACAGGAATATGTGTTTCTTTTTCATTTCTGAGCTCTTTGTCAAAAGTGATGTTTTTGGGCTGAATTGAGTCCTGAGGCGAATGCTGTGTTAGACGTTGGGCTAGCTCTTCAGGGAAAGCTCGGAATAGAAAATCATGCGAGAATTGGGCTTTCCAGCCTGTGGGGAACAGGAATATGTGTTTCTTTTTCATTTCTGAGCTCTTTGTCAAAAGTGATGTTTTTGGGCTGAATTGAGACCTGAGGCGAATGCTGTGTTAGACCTTGGGCTAGCTCTTCAGGGAAAGCTCGGAATCAAAAATCAAGCGAGAATTGGGCTCTCCAACCTTTGGGGAAAAGGAATATGTGTTTCTTTTTCATTTCTGAGCTCTTTGTCAAAAGTGATGTTTTTGGGCTGAATTTAGTCCTGAAGCGAATACTGTGTTAGACCTTGGGCTAGCTCTTCAGGAAAAGCTCGGAATCGAAAATTAAGCGAGAATTCGACTTTTCAGCCCTTGGGGAACAGGAATATGTTTTTCTTTTTCATTTCTGAGCTCTTTGTGAAAAGTGATGTTTTTGGGCTCAATTGAGTCCTGAAGCGAATGCTGTGTTAGACGTTGGGCTAGCTCTTCAGGGAAAGCTCGGAATAGAAAATCATGCGAGAATTGGGCTCTCCAACCTTTGGGGAAAAGGAATATGTGTTTCTTTTTCATTTCTGAGCTCTTTGTCAAAAGTGATGTTTTTGGGCTGAATTGAGTCCTGAGGCGAATGCTGTGTTAGACCTTGGGCTAGCTCTTCAGGGAAAGCTCGGAATCGCAAATCGAGCGAGAATTCAGCTTTCCTGGTTGTGGGGAACAGGAATATGTGTTTCTTTTTCATTTCTGAGCTCTTTGTCAAAAGTGATGTTTTTGGCTGAATTGAGTCCTGAGGCGAATGCTGTGTTAGACGTTGGGCTAGCTCTTCAGGGAAAGCTCGGAATAGAAAATCATGCGAGAATTGGGCTTTCCAGCCTGTGGGGAACAGGAATATGTGTTTCTTTTTCATTTCTGAGCTCTTTGTCAAAAGTGATGTTTTTGGGCTGAATTGAGACCTGAGGCGAATGCTGTGTTAGACCTTGGGCTAGCTCTTCAGGGAAAGCTCGGAATCAAAAATCAAGCGAGAATTGGGCTCTCCAACCTTTGGGGAAAAGGAATATGTGTTTCTTTTTCATTTCTGAGCTCTTTGTCAAAAGTGATGTTTTTGGGCTGAATTTAGTCCTGAAGCGAATACTGTGTTAGACCTTGGGCTAGCTCTTCAGGAAAAGCTCGGAATCGAAAATTAAGCGAGAATTCGACTTTTCAGCCCTTGGGGAACAGGAATATGTTTTTCTTTTTCATTTCTGAGCTCTTTGTGAAAAGTGATGTTTTTGGGCTCAATTGAGTCCTGAGGCGAATGCTGTGTTAGACCTTGGGCTAGCTCTTCAGGGAAAGCTCGGAATAGAAAATCATGCGAGAATTGGGCTTTCCAGCCTGTGGGGAACAGGAATATGTGTTTCTTTTTCATTTCTGAGCTCTTTGTCAAAAGTGATGTTTTTGGGCTGAATTGAGTCCTGAGGCGAATGCTGTGTTAGGCCTTGGGCTAGCTCTTCAGGGAAAGCTCGGAATCGAAAATCAAGCGAGAATTGGGCTTTCCAGCCTGTGGGGAACAGGAATATGTGTTTTCTTTTTCATTTCTGAGCTCTTTGTCAAAAGTGATGTTTTTGGGCTGAATTGAGACCTGAGGCGAATGCTGTGTTAGACCTTGGGCTAGCTCTTCAGGGAAAGCTCGGAATCGCAAATCGAGCGAGAATTCAGCTTTCCTGGTTGTGGGGAACAGGAATATGTGTTTCTTTTTCATTTCTGAGCTCTTTGTCAAAAGTGATGTTTTTGGGCTGAATTGAGTCCTGAGGCGAATGCTGTGTTAGACGTTGGGCTAGCTCTTCAGGGAAAGCTCGGAATAGAAAATCATGCGAGAATTGGGCTTTCCAGCCTGTGGGGAACAGGAATATGTGTTTCTTTTTCATTTCTGAGCTCTTTGTCAAAAGTGATGTTTTTGGGCTGAATTGAGACCTGAGGCGAATGCTGTGTTAGACCTTGGGCTAGCTCTTCAGGGAAAGCTCGGAATCAAAAATCAAGCGAGAATTGGGCTCTCCAACCTTTGGGGAAAAGGAATATGTGTTTCTTTTTCATTTCTGAGCTCTTTGTCAAAAGTGATGTTTTTGGGCTGAATTTAGTCCTGAAGCGAATACTGTGTTAGACCTTGGGCTAGCTCTTCAGGAAAAGCTCGGAATCGAAAATTAAGCGAGAATTCGACTTTTCAGCCCTTGGGGAACAGGAATATGTTTTTCTTTTTCATTTCTGAGCTCTTTGTGAAAAGTGATGTTTTTGGGCTCAATTGAGTCCTGAAGCGAATACTGTGTTACAGACCTTGGGCTAGCTCTTCAGGGAAAGCTCGGAATAGAAAATCATGCGAGAATTGGCTTTCCAGCCTGTGGGGAACAGGAATATGTGTTTCTTTTTCATTTCTGAGCTCTTTGTGAAAAGTGATGTTTTTGGGCTGAATTGAGTCCTGAGGCGAATGCTGTGTTAGACCTTGGGCTAGCTCTTCAGGGAAAGCTCGGAATCGAAAATCAAGCGAGAATTGGGCTTTCCAGCCTGTGGGGAACAGGAATATGTGTTTCTTTTTCATTTCTGAGCTCTTTGTCAAAAGTGATGTTTTTGGGCTGAATTGAGACCTGAGGCGAATGCTGTGTTAGACCTTGGGCTAGCTCTTCAGGGAAAGCTCGGAATCGCAAATCGAGCGAGAATTCAGCTTTCCTGGTGGTGGGGAACAGGAATATGTGTTTCTTTTTCATTTCTGAGCTCTTTGTCAAAAGTGATGTTTTTGGGCTGAATTGAGTCCTGAGGCGAATGCTGTGTTAGACGTTGGGCTAGCTCTTCAGGGAAAGCTCGGAATAGAAAATCATGCGAGAATTGGGCTTTCCAGCCTGTGGGGAACAGGAATATGTGTTTCTTTTTCATTTCTGAGCTCTTTGTCAAAAGTGATGTTTTTGGGCTGAATTGAGACCTGAGGCGAATGCTGTGTTAGACCTTGGGCTAGCTCTTCAGGGAAAGCTCGGAATCAAAAATCAAGCGAGAATTGGGCTCTCCAACCTTTGGGGAAAAGGAATATGTGTTTCTTTTTCATTTCTGAGCTCTTTGTCAAAAGTGATGTTTTTGGGCTGAATTTAGTCCTGAAGCGAATACTGTGTTAGACCTTGGGCTAGCTCTTCAGGAAAAGCTCGGAATCGAAAATTAAGCGAGGAATTCGACTTTTCAGCCCTTGGGGAACAGGAATATGTTTTTCTTTTTCATTTCTGAGCTCTTTGTGAAAAGTGATGTTTTGGGCTCAATTGAGTCCTGAAGCGAATACTGTGTTACAGACCTTGGGCTAGCTCTTCAGGGAAAGCTCGGAATAGAAAATCATGCGAGAATTGGGCTTTCCAGCCTGTGGGGAACAGGAATATGTGTTTCTTTTTCATTTCTGAGCTCTTTGTGAAAAGTGATGTTTTTGGGCTGAATTGAGTCCTGAGGCGAATGCTGTGTTAGACCTTGGGCTAGCTCTTCAGGGAAAGCTCGGAATCGAAAATCAAGCGAGAATTGGGCTTTCCAGCCTGTGGGGAACAGGAATATGTGTTTCTTTTTCATTTCTGAGCTCTTTGTCAAAAGTGATGTTTTTGGGCTGAATTGAGACCTGAGGCGAATGCTGTGTTAGACCTTGGGCTAGCTCTTCAGGGAAAGCTCGGAATCGCAAATCGAGCGAGAATTCAGCTTTCCTGGTGGTGGGGAACAGGAATATGTTTTCTTTTTCATTTCTGAGCTCTTTGTCAAAAGTGATGTTTTTGGGCTGAATTGAGTCCTGAGGCGAATGCTGTGTTAGACCTTGGGCTAGCTCTTCAGGGAAAGCTCGGAATCAAAAATCAAGCGAGAATTCAGCTCTCCAACCTTTGGGGGGAAAAGGAATATGTGTTTTCTTTTTCATTTCTGAGCTCTTTGTCAAAAGTGATGTTTTTGGGCTGAATTAGTCCTGAAGCGAATACTGTGTTATAGACCTTGGGCTAGCTCTTCAGGGAAAGCTCGGAATCGAAAATTAAGCGAGAATTCGACTTTTCAGCCCTTGGGGAACAGGAATATGTTTTTCTTTTTCATTTCTGAGCTCTTTGTGAAAAGTGATGTTTTTGGGCTGAATTGAGTCCTGAGGCGAATGCTGTGTTAGACCTTGGGCTAGCTCTTCAGGGAAAGCTCGGAATAGAAAATCATGCGAGAATTGGGCTTTCCAGCCTGTGGGGAACAGGAATATGTGTTTCTTTTTCATTTCTGAGCTCTTTGTCAAAAGTGATGTTTTTGGGGCTGAATTGAGACCTGAGGCGAATGCTGTGTTAGACCTTGGGCTAGCTCTTCAGGGAAAGCTCGGAATCGCAAATCGAGCGAGAATTCAGCTTTCCTGGTGGTGGGGAACAGGAATATGTGTTTCTTTTCATTTCTGAGCTCTTTGTCAAAAGTGATGTTTTTGGGCTGAATTGAGTCCTGAGGCGAATGCTGTGTTAGACCTTGGGCTAGCTCTTCAGGGAAAGCTCGGAATCAAAAATCAAGCGAGAATTCAGCTCTCCAACATTTGGGGAAAAGGAATATGTGTTTCTTTTTCATTTCTGAGCGCTCTTTGTCAAAAGTGATGTTTTTGGGCTGAATTTAGTCCTGAAGCGAATACTGTGTTATAGACCTTGGGCTAGCTCTTCAGGGAAAGCTCGGAATCGAAAATTAAGCGAGAATTCGACTTTTCAGCCCTTGGGGAACAGGAATATGTTTTTCTTTTTCATTTCTGAGCTCTTTGTGAAAAGTGATGTTTTTGGGCTGAATTGAGTCCTGAGGCGAATGCTGTGTTAGACCTTGGGCTAGCTCTTCAGGGAAAGCTCGGAATAGAAAAATCATGCGAGAATTGGGCTTTCCAGCCTGTGGGGAACAGGAATATGTGTTTCTTTTTCATTTCTGAGCTCTTTGTCAAAAGTGATGTTTTTGGGGCTGAATTGAGTCCTGAGGCGAATGCTGTGTTAGACCTTGGGCTAGCTCTTCAGGGTAAGCTCGGAATCGAAAATCAAGCGAGAATTCAACTTTTCAGCCCTTGGGGAACAGGAATATTTTTTCTTTTTCATTTCTGAGCTCTTTGTCAAAAGTGATGTTTTTGGGCTCAATTGAGTCCTGAGGCGAATGCTGTGTTAGACCTTGGGCTAGCTCTTCAGGGAAAGCTCGGAATCGAAAATCAAGCGAGAATTCGACTTTTCAGCCCTTTGGGGAACAGGAATATGTTTTTCTTTTTCATTTCTGAGCTCTTTGTGAAAAGTGATGTTTTTGGGCTCAATTGAGTCCTGAGGCGAATGCTGTGTTAGACCTTGGGCTAGCTCTTCAGGGAAAGCTCGGAATTGAAATTCAAGTGAGAATTAGGCTTTCCGCCTGTGGGGAACAGGAATATGTATTTCTTTTTCATTTCTGAGCTCTTTGTCAAAAGTGATGTTTTTGGGCTGAATTGAGTCCTGAGGCGAATGCTGTGTTAGACCTTGGGCTAGCTCTTCAGGGAAAGCTCGGAATCTAAAATCAAGCGAGAATTCGGCTTTTCAGCCCTTGGGGAACAGGAATATGTTTTTCTTTTTCATTTCTGAGCTCTTTGGTCAAAAGTGATGTTTTTGGGCTGAATTGAGTCCTGAGGCGAATGCTGTGTTAGACCTTGGGCTAGCTCTTCAGGGAAAGCTCGGAATCGAAAATTAAGCGAGAATTCGACTTTTCAGCCCTTGGGGAACAGGAATATGTTTTTCTTTTTCATTTCTGAGCTCTTTGTGAAAAGTGATGTTTTTGGGCTCAATTGAGTCCTGAAGCGAATACTGTGTTACAGACCTTGGGCTAGCTCTTCAGGGAAAGCTCGGAATAGAAAATCATGCGAGAATTGGGCTTTCCAGCTGTGGGGAACAGGAATATGTGTTTCTTTTTCATTTCTGAGCTCTTTGTGAAAAAGTGATGTTTTTGGGCTGAATTGAGTCCTGAGGCGAATGCTGTGTTAGACCTTGGGCTAGCTCTTCAGGGAAAGCTCGGAATCGAAAATCAATCGAGAATTGGGCTTTCCAGCCTGTGGGGAACAGGAATATGTGTTTCTTTTTCATTTCTGAGCTCTTTGTCAAAAGTGATGTTTTTGGGCTGAATTGAGACCTGAGGCGAATGCTGTGTTAGACCTTGGGCTAGCTCTTCAGGGAAAGCTCGGAATCGCAAATCGAGCGAGAATTCAGCTTTCCTGGTGGTGGGGGAACAGGAATATGTGTTTCTTTTTCATTTCTGAGCTCTTTGTCAAAAGTGATGTTTTTGGGGCTGAATTGAGTCCTGAGGCGAATGCTGTGTTAGACCTTGGGCTAGCTCTTCAGGGAAAGCTCGGAATCAAAATATCAAGCGAGAATTCAGCTCTCCAACCTTTGGGGAAAAGGAATATGTGTTTCTTTTTCATTTCTGAGCTCTTTGTCAAAAGTGATGTTTTTGGGCTGAATTTAGTCCTGAAGCGAATACTGTGTTATAGACCTTGGGCTAGCTCTTCAGGGAAAGCTCGGAATCGAAAATTAAGCGAGAATTCGACTTTTCAGCCCTTGGGGAACAGGAATATGTTTTTCTTTTTCATTTCTGAGCTCTTTGTGAAAAGTGATGTTTTTGGGCTGAATTGAGTCCTGAGGCGAATGCTGTGTTAGACCTTGGGCTAGCTCTTCAGGGAAAGCTCGGAATAGAAAATCATGCGAGAATTGGGCTTTCCAGCCTGTGGGGAACAGGAATATGTGTTTCTTTTTCATTTCTGAGCTCTTTGTCAAAAGTGATGTTTTGGGCTGAATTGAGTCCTGAGGCGAATGCTGTGTTAGACCTTGGGCTAGCTCTTCAGGGTAAGCTCGGAATCGAAAATCAAGCGAGAATTCAACTTTTCAGCCCTTGGGGAACAGGAATATTTTTTCTTTTTCATTTCTGAGCTCTTTGTCAAAAGTGATGTTTTTGGGCTCAATTGAGTCCTGAGGCGAATGCTGTGTTAGACCTTGGGGCTAGCTCTTCAGGGAAAGCTCGGAATTGAAATTCAAGTGAGAATTAGGCTTTCCCGCCTGTGGGGAACAGGAATATGTATTTCTTTTTCATTTCTGAGCTCTTTGTCAAAAGTGATGTTTTTGGGCTGAATTGAGTCCTGAGGCGAATGCTGTGTTAGACCTTGGGCTAGCTCTTCAGGGTAAGCTCGGAATCGAAAATCAAGCGAGAATTCGGCTTTCCAGCCTGTGGGGAACAGGAATATGTGTTTCTTTTTCATTTCTGAGCTCTTTGTCAAAAGTGATGTTTTTGGGCTCAATTGAGTCCTGAGGCGAATCCTGTGTTAGACGTTGGGCTAGCTCTTCAGGGAAAGCTCGGAATCGAAAATCAAGCGAGAATTCGGCTTTCCAGCCTGTGGGGAACAGGAATATGTGTTTCTTTTTCATTTCTGAGCTCTTTGTCAAAAGTGATGTTTTTGGGCTCAATTGAGTCCTGAGGCGAATCCTGTGTTAGACGTTGGGCTAGCTCTTCAGGGAAAGCTCAGAATCGAAAATCAAGTGAGAATTGGGCTTTCCAGCCCGTGGGGAACAGGAATATGTGTTTCTTTTTCATTTCTGAGCTCTTTGTCAAAAGTGATGTTTTTGGGCTGAATTGAGTCCTGTGGCGAATGCTGTGTTATAGACCTTGGGCTAGCTCTTCAGGGAAAGCTCGGAATCGAAAATCAAGCGAGAATTCGGCTTTCCAGCCTGTGGGGAACAGGAATATGTGTTTCTTTTTCATTTCTGAGCTCTTTGTCAAAAGTGATGTTTTTGGGGCTCAATTGAGTCCTGAGGCGAATCCTGTGTTAGACGTTGGGCTAGCTCTTCAGGGAAAGCTCAGAATCGAAAATCAAGTGAGAATTGGGCTTTCCAGCCCGTGGGGAACAGGAATATGTGTTTCTTTTTCATTTCTGAGCTCTTTGTCAAAAGTGATGTTTTTGGGCTGAATTGAGTCCTGTGGCGAATGCTGTGTTAGACCTTGGGCTAGCTCTTCAGGGAAAGCTCGGAATCGAAAATCAAGCGAGAATTCGACTTTTCAGCCCTTTGGGAACAGGAATATGTTTTTCTTTTTCATTTCTGAGCTCTTTGTGAAAAGTGATGTTTTTGGGGCTCAATTGAGTCCTGAGGCGAATGCTGTGTTAGACCTTGGGCTAGCTCTTCAGGGAAAGCTCGGAATTGAAATTCAAGTGAGAATTAGGCTTTCCCGCCTGTGGGGAACAGGAATATGTATTTCTTTTTCATTTCTGAGCTCTTTGTCAAAAGTGATGTTTTTGGGCTGAATTGAGTCCTGAGGCGAATGCTGTGTTAGACCTTGGGCTAGCTCTTCAGGGAAAGCTCGGAATCTAAAATCAAGCGAGAATTCGGCTTTTCAGCCCTTGGGGAACAGGAATATGTTTTTCTTTTTCATTTCTGAGCTCTTTGTCAAAAGTGATGTTTTTGGGCTGAATTGAGTCCTGAGGCGAATGCTGTGTTAGGCCTTGGGCTAGCTCTTCAGGAAAGCTCGGAATCAAAAATCAAGCGTGAATTCAGCTCTCCAACCTTTGGGGAAAAGGAATATGTGTTTCTTTTTCATTTCTGAGCTCTTTGTCAAAAGTGATGTTTTTTGGGCTGAATTTAGTCCTGAAGCGAATACTGTGTTATAGACCTTGGGCTAGCTCTTCAGGGAAAGCTCGGAATCGAAAATTAAGCGAGAATTCGACTTTTCAGCCCTTGGGGAACAGGAATATGTTTTTCTTTTTCATTTCTGAGCTCTTTGTGAAAAGTGATGTTTTTGGGCTGAATTGAGTCCTGAGGCGAATGCTGTGTTAGACCTTGGGCTAGCTCTTCAGGGAAAGCTCGGAATAGAAAATCATGCGAGAATTTGGCTTTCCAGCCTGTGGGGAACAGGAATATGTGTTTCTTTTTCATTTCTGAGCTCTTTGTCAAAAGTGATGTTTTTGGGCTGAATTGAGTCCTGAGGCGAATGCTGTGTTAGGCCTTGGGCTAGCTCTTCAGGGAAAGCTCGGAATAGAAAATCATGCGAGAATTGGGCTTTCCAGCCTGTGGGGAACAGGAATATGTGTTTCTTTTTCATTTCTGAGCTCTTTGTCAAAAGCGATGTTTTTGGGCTGAATTGAGTCCTGAGGCGAATGCTGTGTTAGGCCTTGGGCTAGCTCTTCAGGGAAAGCTCGGAATCGAAAATCAAGCGAGAATTGGGCTTTCCAGCCTGTGGGGAACAGGAATATGTGTTTCTTTTTCATTTCTGAGCTCATTGTGAAAAGTGATGTTTTTGGGGCTGAATGAGTCCTGAGGCGAATGCTGTGTTAGACCTTGGGCTAGCTCTTCAGGGAAAGCTCGGAATAGAAAATCATGCGAGAATTTGGCTTTCCAGCCTGTGGGGAACAGGAATATGTGTTTCTTTTTCATTTCTGAGCTCTTTGTCAAAAGTGATGTTTTTGGGCTGAATTGAGTCCTGAGGCGAATGCTGTGTTAGGCCTTGGGCTAGCTCTTCAGGGAAAGCTCGGAATAGAAAATCATGCGAGAATTGGGCTTTCCAGCCTGTGGGGAACAGGAATATGTGTTTCTTTTTCATTTCTGAGCTCTTTGTCAAAAGCGATGTTTTTGGGCTGAATTGAGTCCTGAGGCGAATGCTGTGTTAGGCCTTGGGCTAGCTCTTCAGGGAAAGCTCGGAATCGAAAATCAAGCGAGAATTGGGCTTTCCAGCCTGTGGGGAACAGGAATATGTGTTTCTTTTTCATTTCTGAGCTCATTGTCAAAAGTGATGTTTTTGGGCTGAATTGAGTCCTGAAGCGAATACTGTGTTATAGACCTTGGGCTAGCTCTTCTGGGAAAGCTCGGAATCGAAAATTAAGCGAGAATTCGACTTTTTCAGCCCTTGGGGAACAGGAATATGTTTTTCTTTTTCATTTCTGAGCTCTTTGTGAAAAGTGATGTTTTTGGGCTGAATTGAGTCCTGAGGCGAATGCTGTGTTAGACCTTGGGCTAGCTCTTCAGGGAAAGCTCGGAATAGAAAATCATGCGAGAATTGGGCTTTCCAGCCTGTGGGGAACAGGAATATGTGTTTCTTTTTCATTTCTGAGCTCTTTGTCAAAAGTGATGTTTTTGGGCTGAATTGAGTCCTGAGGCGAATGCTGTGTTAGACCTTGGGCTAGCTCTTCAGGGAAAGCTCGGAATAGAAAATCATGCGAGAATTGGGCTTTCCAGCCTGTGGGGAACAGGAATATGTGTTTCTTTTTCATTTCTGAGCTCTTTGTCAAAAGTGATGTTTTTGGGGCTGAATTGAGTCCTGAGGCGAATGCTGTGTTAGACCTTGGGCTAGCTCTTCAGGGTAAGCTCGGAATCGAAAATCAAGCGAGAATTCAACTTTTCAGCCCTTGGGGAACAGGAATATTTTTTCTTTTTCATTTCTGAGCTCTTTGTCAAAAGTGATGTTTTTGGGCTCAATTGAGTCCTGAGGCGAATGCTGTGTTAGACCTTGGGCTAGCTCTTCAGGGAAAGCTCGGAATTGAAATTCAAGTGAGAATTAGGCTTTCCCGCCTGTGGGGAACAGGAATATGTATTTCTTTTTCATTTCTGAGCTCTTTGTCAAAAGTGATGTTTTTGGGCTGAATTGAGTCCCTGAGGCGAATGCTGTGTTAGGCCTTGGGCTAGCTCTTCAGGGAAAGCTCGGAATCGAAAATCAAGCGAGAATTGGGCTCTCCAACCTTTGGGGAAAAGGAATATGTGTTTCTTTTTCATTTCTGAGCTCTTTGTCAAAAGTGATGTTTTTGGGCTGAATTTAGTCCTGAAGCGAATACTGTGTTAGACCTTGGGCTAGCTCTTCAGGGAAAGCTCGGAATCGAAAATTAAGCGAGAATTCGACTTTTCAGCCCTTGGGGAACAGGAATATGTTTTTCTTTTTCATTTCTGAGCTCTTTGTGAAAAGTGATGTTTTTGGGCTCAATTGAGTCCTGAGGCGAATGCTGTGTTAGACCTTGGGCTAGCTCTTCAGGGAAAGCTCGGAATCTAAAATCAAGCGAGAATTGGGCTTTCCAGCCTGTGGGGAACAGGAATATGTGTTTCTTTTTCATTTCTGAGCTCTTTGTCAAAAGTGATGTTTTTGGGCTGAATTGAGTCCTGAGGCGAATGCTGTGTTAGACCTTGGGCTAGCTCTTCAGGGTAAGCTCGGAATCGAAAATCAAGCGAGAATTCAACTTTTCAGCCCTTGGGGAACAGGAATATTTTTTCTTTTTCATTTCTGAGCTCTTTGTCAAAAGTGATGTTTTTGGGGCTGAATTTAGTCCTGAAGCGAATACTGTGTTAGACCTTGGGCTAGCTCTTCAGGGAAAGCTCGGAATCGAAAATTAAGCGAGAATTCGACTTTTCAGCCCTTGGGGAACAGGAATATGTGTTTCTTTTTCATTTCTGAGCTCTTTGTCAAAAGTGATGTTTTTGGGCTCAATTGAGTCCTGAGGCGAATCCTGTGTTAGACGTTGGGCTAGCTCTTCAGGGAAAGCTCAGAATCGAAAATCAAGTGAGAATTGGGCTTTCCAGCCCGTGGGGAACAGGAATATGTGTTTCTTTTTCATTTCTGAGCTCTTTGTCAAAAGTGATGTTTTTGGGCTGAATTGAGTCCTGTGGCGAATGCTGTGTTAGACCTTGGGCTAGCTCTTCAGGGAAAGCTCGGAATCGAAAATCAAGCGAGAATTCGACTTTTCAGCCCTTTGGGAACAGGAATATGTTTTTCTTTTTCATTTCTGAGCTCTTTGTGAAAAGTGATGTTTTTGGGCTCAATTGAGTCCTGAGGCGAATGCTGTGTTAGACCTTGGGCTAGCTCTTCAGGGAAAGCTCGGAATTGAAATTCAAGTGAGAATTAGGCTTTCCCGCCTGTGGGGAACAGGAATATGTATTTCTTTTTCATTTCTGAGCTCTTTGTCAAAAGTGATGTTTTTGGGCTGAATTGAGTCCTGAGGCGAATGCTGTGTTAGACCTTGGGCTAGCTCTTCAGGGAAAGCTCGGAATCTAAAATCAAGCGAGAATTCGGCTTTTCAGCCCTTGGGGAACAGGAATATGTTTTTCTTTTTCATTTCTGAGCTCTTTGTCAAAAGTGATGTTTTTGGGCTGAATTGAGTCCTGAGGCGAATGCTGTGTTAGGCCTTGGGCTAGCTCTTCAGGGAAAGCTCGGAATCAAAAATCAAGCGTGAATTCAGCTCTCCAACCTTTGGGGAAAAGGAATATGTGTTTCTTTTTCATTTCTGAGCTCTTTGTCAAAAGTGATGTTTTTGGGCTGAATTTAGTCCTGAAGCGAATACTGTGTTATAGACCTTGGGCTAGCTCTTCAGGGAAAGCTCGGAATCGAAAATTAAGCGAGAATTCGACTTTTCAGCCCTTGGGGAACAGGAATATGCTTTTCTTTTTCATTTCTGAGCTCTTTGTGAAAAGTGATGTTTTTGGGCTGAATTGAGTCTGAGGCGAATGCTGTGTTAGACCTTGGGCTAGCTCTTCAGGGAAAGCTCGGAATAGAAAATCATGCGAGAATTTGGCTTTCCAGCCTGTGGGGAACAGGAATATGTGTTTCTTTTTCATTTCTGAGCTCTTTGTCAAAAGTGATGTTTTTGGGCTGAATTGAGTCCTGAGGCGAATGCTGTGTTAGGCCTTGGGCTAGCTCTTCAGGGAAAGCTCGGAATAGAAAATCATGCGAGAATTGGGCTTTCCAGCCTGTGGGGAACAGGAATATGTGTTTCTTTTTCATTTCTGAGCTCATTGTGAAAAGCGATGTTTTTGGGCTGAATTGAGTCCTGAGGCGAATGCTGTGTTAGGCCTTGGGCTAGCTCTTCAGGGAAAGCTCGGATCGAAAATCAAGCGAGAATTGGGCTTTCCAGCCTGTGGGGAACAGGAATATGTGTTTCTTTTTCATTTCTGAGCTCATTGTGAAAAGTGATGTTTTTGGGCTGAATTGAGTCCTGAAGCGAATACTGTGTTATAGACCTTGGGCTAGCTCTTCAGGGAAAGCTCGGAATCGAAAATTAAGCGAGGAATTCGACTTTTCAGCCCTTGGGGAACAGGAATATGTTTTTCTTTTTCATTTCTGAGCTCTTTGTGAAAAGTGATGTTTTTGGGCTGAATTGAGTCCTGAGGCGAATGCTGTGTTAGACCTTGGGCTAGCTCTTCAGGGAAAGCTCGGAATAGAAAATCATGCGAGAATTTGGCTTTCCAGCCTGTGGGAACAGGAATATGTGTTTCTTTTTCATTTCTGAGCTCTTTGTCAAAAGTGATGTTTTTGGGCTGAATTGAGTCCTGAGGCGAATGCTGTGTTAGGCCTTGGGCTAGCTCTTCAGGGAAAGCTCGGAATAGAAAATCATGCGAGAATTGGGCTTTCCAGCCTGTGGGGAACAGGAATATGTGTTTCTTTTTCATTTCTGAGCTCTTTGTCAAAAGCGATGTTTTTGGGCTGAATTGAGTCCTGAGGCGAATGCTGTGTTAGGCCTTGGGCTAGCTCTTCAGGGAAAGCTCGGAATCGAAAATCAAGCGAGAATTGGGCTTTCAGCCTGTGGGGAACAGGAATATGTGTTTCTTTTTCATTTCTGAGCTCATTGTCAAAAGTGATGTTTTTGGGCTGAATTGAGTCCTGAGGCGAATGCTGTGTTAGACCTTGGGCTAGCTCTTCAGGGAAAGCTCGGAATCAAAAATCAAGCGAGAATTCACGCTCTCCAACCTTTGGGGAAAAGGAATATGTGTTTCTTTTTCATTTCTGAGCTCTTTGTCAAAAGTGATGTTTTTGGGCTGAATTTAGTCCTGAAGCGAATACTGTGTTATAGACCTTGGGCTAGCTCTTCAGGGAAAGCTCGGAATCGAAAATTAAGCGGAGAATTCGACTTTTCAGCCCTTGGGGAACAGGAATATGTTTTTCTTTTTCATTTCTGAGCTCTTTGTGAAAAGTGATGTTTTTGGGCTGAATTGAGTCCTGAGGCGAATGCTGTGTTAGACCTTGGGCTAGCTCTTCAGGGAAAGCTCGGAATAGAAAATCATGCGAGAATTGGGCTTTCCAGCCTGTGGGGAACAGGAATATGTGTTTCTTTTTCATTTCTGAGCTCTTTGTCCAAAAGTGATGTTTTTGGGCTGAATTGAGTCCTGAGGCGAATGCTGTGTTAGGCCTTGGGCTAGCTCTTCAGGAAAGCTCGGAATCGAAAATCAAGCGAGAATTGGGCTTTCCAGCCTGTGGGGAACAGGAATATGTTTTTCTTTTTCATTTCTGAGCTCTTTGTCAAAAGTGATGTTTTTGGGGCTGAATTGAGTCCTGAGGCGAATGCTGTGTTAGGCCCTTGGGCTAGCTCTTCAGGGAAAGCTCGGAATCGAAAATCAAGCGAGAATTGGGCTTTCCAGCCTGTGGGGAACAGGAATATGTGTTTCTTTTTCATTTCTGAGCTCTTTGTCAAAAGCGATGTTTTTGGGCTGAATTGAGTCCTGAGGCGAATGCTGTGTTAGGCCTTGGGCTAGCTCTTCAGGGAAAGCTCGGAATCG